>MU765231.1:0-60821 GCA_026770625.1 Nicotiana glauca
GGCCCTACTGAGACAGAAACAATAAAATAGCAAGATATTAACAGTATCAAAGTCTGATGAAAACTAATGAACACAACGGTGTGATAAGACAGTTCAATGAAATATAATACTGTAAGACAAAATAGAAACACAGAGTAAATACAACAAAATTACAAGAATACCGACGAGGGTCTCCTAGGATACCGTCCTGTAGCCCTTTACCTCAACTGTCTAATGAAACTCCCGGGATACCGTCCCGTGGTCCAAATCTCATATCAATATCAAAGGATCTCCCGGGATATCGTCCCGTAGTCCAATCATCAGTGTGCAGGGGGATCTCCCGGAATACCGTCCCGTAGTCCCAAAATAAAAGTGCAGGGGGATCTCCTGGGATACCGTCCCGTAGTCCCAAAATAAAAGGCAGGGGGATCTCTCGGAAATCAAACCCGTAGTCCCAAAGTAAACAAACAAGGGGGAACTCCCGGAATCCCGCATCCGTAGTCCCAACGTAAATGTGCAACCAACATCAGAGAAATATTCAGAAATTTAAGTACAAAAATACATAGCATCAAAGAATACTGGCCTAACATGTTCCACGTAATCACAGTTAAGACAATTTAAACAAATAGGCAGCTTGGATCAATTAAACATGCTCTTCTACGCTAGCACAGGCTATAAAAGCAAGAAAAGTGAAGCAAATATGAAAAAGAATCCAAATCAAGTAGTTAAGTAAAAATCCTCCGCAGAAGCGGTTTCCTAATCACAGAAGCGATTTTTGGCTTCCCCTCAGAGACCACAGAAGCGGAACCGCTGGAGCGGTCATGTGTCCGCAAAAGTGGAACTTCCCCCTTTAATGAGAAACCGCAAAAGCGGTTATTTTACCGCTTAAGCAGGACCGCAGAAGCGGTCCCTTGTCCGCAGAAGCAGAAATGTCTGGGCAGAAATAGGAAATTTCGAGGGTTTAATTTCATAAGTTTGAAAATCAATTTTGAGCTCGGGCAAGGGCGATTCTGAGAGGATTTTGAAGAGGAGATTATTGGGTAACATTTCTATGATCCTTTCTAGTTATATTCCATCATTTAGTAGTTAAATCCACCTTTTAAATTCGAATTAAGGATCAAAAATGGAAGAAATTGGGTGAAAGTTCATTGACTAAACTATTGGGTTTTGAGGGGGCATTCGACCTCCGATTTCTGAGATTTTTATATGGTTAGACTCGTGAGAGTACGAGGTTTCTGAAAATGTGAAAATTATTCGATTCCGAGACGTTGGGTGGAGGGGCATTTTCGTCATTTTACCTATTTTCGCGCCCTAGCTTTAATTTCAATAGTACGGATAGCTGACCGCTTCTGCGGTCTCGGAGGAAAAGGGGCCAACTCACTTCTGCGGCGAAAAGGCCGCTTTTGCGGCGCCGCTTCTGCGGTTCCCAAACCGCTGAAGCGAAAACAACATAAGCCTGCTGCAATTTTTCCTTCTAACTTCCAAAACTAACCCGTTGAGCATCCGAAATCATCCTGGGACCCTAACCAAAAGCACCAATACCACCTATTACCTTATTCGAACTTGTACCAATCCTCAAAACACCTCAAACAACACCGGAAACCCGATTAAATCAAGGATTCAAGCCTAAGAACTTCAAATTCTAACCAAATACGCTTTCGATCAAAAACCTAACCAAACCTCATCCGAATGACCTAAAATTTTGCATACACATCCCAAATGACATGACGGAGCTACAGCAACTTCCGGAATTCAAATCCAACCCTCGGATCAAAAACTCACTATCGAACCGGAAACTTCAAAAATTCAAACTTCAGCATTTCAAGCCTAAATGAGCTACGGACCTCCAAATGATATTCCGAACACGCTCCCAACCCCAAAATCACCTAACGAAGCTAACAGAACCATCAAATTCCATTCCGAGGTAGTCTTCACACTGTTCCGAATGCGTGCCATTTTTCAACTCTTAAACTCTCATTTATGGACTAAGTGTCCCAAAACACTCCGAATCCTAATACCAAACGTTCCGGCAAACCAAAATAGCAGAAATGAACTTAGGGAAAGCAGTTAATGCGGTATCGGGGCATAAATTCCAAAAACGACCGGCCGGGTCGTTACATCTCATCCTTGTGCTGTGATGATACTGATGGACTTGAGTTACAACTCTTTCGTTTGAGTCATTTTTCATGATTTGAGTATGTTCAGACCGTTCCTCATTGGTGCGTGTATTATGCAAGTTGTGGCTTAGGCCTGTGTTGAGGTGTCATATTACCACAGTGGTGTGTTAGATTCGAGGTGATCGTTGGAGTCATTAATAAATACGAGCAGATTTGATCTCAGTTGGTTAAAAGGATAATATCGGGGTTCAGCCTGGAAATCTGTTGGGGTATTAGTCAAATGGTAGTGGCTTCATCTATGGGTGATCTGAGGAATGGTTACGGTTTATCGCGTGTTTTATTTATCGTTGGCAGTATATGAAAGTGATAGAATAAGACTTTAGCTAGTTAGAAGTTTTATATCGGTATTTGGTTATCGTAGGCAACTGATGTGAACAGAGGCCATTGTTTTGAGTGTTTGGATTATGTGGTATATCGTATGGTTTCACCTGAGGTTGCAAGTATGGGTTAGTACAGCTGGTTCAGAATTTTTCAAAGTATAGGTGTGAGGTTGTGATCGTATTGATGGTTTCTGAAGTGAAAAGGGTAGTTCCATGGATCAGATGGACTGTGAAATTTCAGCTATACTGTGTTGTCGGACCTATGCGAGAAAGGGTGACGAGGGATCACCCCGGGTATATGCTTGGTAAGGTCATTCAGCTATTGGGTTGCTTCTAGTACAACTCTGGGTACGCTCGAGGACGAGCGTTTGTTTAAGTTGGGGAGGATGTGACGACCCGACCCGTCGTCTCATGTGTTATTGCTCAGTTTCCCCCATTTCATGCTTCTTCATGTTTCGTTATCGGTATGTGGTGTGTTAGAGTTGATTTGGATTGATTTTGTTAAGAAATGAGACACTTAGTCTCTTTAAGGAAAGCTTAAGTTGGAAAAGTCAACTGAATGTTGACTATTGAGTTAGAGGGCTCGGATGTGATTTTTGGTGATTCGGTTAGCTTCGGGGGATGATTTGTGACTTAGGAGCGTGATCGGAATTGATTTTGGAGGTCCGGTGTAGAATTAGGGTTGAATTGGCGAAGTTAGTATTTTGGCAAAATCTGGTTGATAGGTGAGATTTTGATCCGAGAGTCAGAATGGGATTCCGAGAGTTGCTGTAGCTTCGTTGGGTGATTTTGGATATGTGTGCAAATTTTCAGGTCATTCGGAGGTGTTGTGGTCGGGTTTTTGATCGAATGTGCAATTCCGAAGTTTTTAAGAAACTTAGGCTTGAATCCGATGTGATTTAATGGTTTTAGCATTGTTTGATGTATTTTGAGGGTTGGAACAAGTTTGAATGAGGTTTTAGGATGTGTTGGTATTTTTGGTTGAGGTCCCGGGCGCCTCGGGGTGAATTCGAGTGGTTAAACCAGAGATTTGAAGTGTGTTGCAGGTTCAGTTTTTCTGTCTTCTGGTATTTCCGCTTCTGCGGAAATGGACCGCAGAAGCGGGTGGGGGATCGCAAAAGCGGTTCTTGGCCTGGGGGAGTGGTTCCACAGAAGCAAAACATGGTTCGCAAAGGCGGGTCCGCAGGAGCGGATATTTTATCGCGGAAGCGGCTTTGGTTGATCCGCAGAAGCGGATGTGGAGCCGCAAAAGCGGAAGATGAAAATCTCCATAAGCGGGAATTTGACCGCAGAAGCAAAGTCGCTGTTGGCAGAAGGGTTTTATGTTATATTTCATCCGCGAGGGTTATGTATTTTTCCTCCATTTTTGAGCGAACTTGGAGAAATTTGAGGCGATTTTGAAGAAGGTTTCGAGGGCTTTAATCAGGTATGGATTCTTGGACTTAGAATACGATTTTATGGTGTAAAAACATGTATTTAGAATGAATAATCAAGGAATCGAAGGTCAAAAATGGTGATTTAGGGCTTGAACTTAAGAGAGTTTAAAATAGGGATTTGAGGGGCCAAATGGACTCGATTCTTGTAAATTTAATATGTACGGACTCGTGGCGAGACGAGGAGTATGGTGATGTGAGTTTTGTAATTTTTCGAGAAGTGAGCCCGGGGCTCGGATTTTGCTAGTTTCGAATTTTTTGCCATATTTTGATTGTTTTCGATTGGGTATTGTTCCCTTGGCATAGTGTGATGTATTCGCTCTGCTTTTGGTTAAATTCGATGCGCGAGGAGGCTGAATTGAGGGCAAGGGCATCGCGAGCTTGAGATTTCGCCGGTTCGAGGTGAGTAATACTTGTAAATGATATTTTGAGGGTTTGAAATCCCGGATTTGCACATCATAGTGCTGTATTGAGGTGACTTGCACGCCAGATAGCGAGTGTGGGGTAGAGCACCGTTGGGGATTGTGACTTGGTCCGTCCTGATTGATGAAATTAATACGTATTTGACTGAAACTACTTGTTATCATCATGATTTGGGCTGATTACCATGTTTTGGGCTTCGTGCCAATTATTTGAATCCTTTAGGGATTATTATCACTGTTTCCATGATACTTAGCATGTTAAATGATTCCAGTCCTGAGTTAAACACTGTTTTGAAATCTCTATTCATACTTCTAAGGTTTTAAAAACTTAAACTATATTTCTAACGTTTGGAGCTGAGAACTATTATTTGACATCGCCCTAGTGGCTCACATGCATATTCTGGATTGAGGATGGATCGGGTTGCACGCCGCAGCGGTGTGATATTAATATTGTGCTTGGGCTGTAGGAGCCCCTCCGGAGGTTGAACCCCCACAGTGAGCACGGGTACCCAAACGGATCGGGCTGCGCGCCGCAGCGGTCATGTGCATTGCATTGCATTCATGCATTGGTTCCTGTTTGTACTACGTGTCATGACATTTAACACTCTCATATCATTGGCATCCATGCTACTTCTTGCATTGTTTGCCAGATACCCTAGTGTTATTTGTTGGTGGAGTGCTGTGCCCGAGGGGCTGACTTGTGTGCTGACTTGCACTATCTAATATCGCATTCATATGCTTGACTGTTGGAAGAGGATATTTTCAAAAGAGGTTTTAACTGAACCACATATTTCTAAAGGATTTTCACGGTTTTACTGTTTTTCTCAAAGGGTTGTACTGTCCTATATAGCATGATGGAGTGCTCTTACGTGTTTTCTTTCCGCTCAGTTATTATTTACTTTTATTACTCATTGAGTCGGAGTACTCACTTTACTCCCTGAACCTCGCGTGCAGTTGCAGGTATTGCTCACCCGGAAGCGGGTTAATAGCTGATTGAAGGTATTACTACTGTAGTTGGGCAAGGTGACCGTCAGCGTTCGCGGCACCAGACTTCGTCCTTTGATTTCAGATTTTATTATGTATATTATTGGCCCTGTAGTTGTGTTCAGACTTCTTTAGATGCTCGTGACTTATGACACCCCGGTCGGGATGAGTTGGGTTAAAAATATCAGTTATTAGTGCCGCTAAGTCGTATTTATCCATTCATTTATGTTTATTAACTATTAAAAAGGGACATTGTCATTTTGTTGGCTGGCCTTGTCTTCACGAGAGGCGCCATCACGATCGGGTTTGGAAATTGGGTCGTGACATATTTTCATGAGTCGCTACCACACTGTGGTTTGACTATGATAATTTGAGAGTTGGTTTTGCTGAGGCTGTTTGAACGCCTATGTTTGTCTCTGTTTTACTTTGTGAATCGTTCCTGTTAGAACTTGGAATAATGATATGAAATGGTTAAGTTCGAACGTTGTTATTATAGATTTCTCCAATGTTAGTGTGTCATGGCAGTGAGTTGGAATTAATGAGCAATAGGCTTGAACAGTGTTTAACAAAAGAATCGCAAGTTGATTTTACTGTTTTAATCTTACTTTGAGTTTGGGTCATAGTATATATCTAAAGGGAAGATGAAAGATCCGAAAAAATATATTTCTTTTCCTGGTTTATTAGAGTGCGAATAAGTAAAAGAAAGAAGAAACTTCAACATTGCAACTTATTTCTTACGCCTAGTCTTCAATAGTTGTACTTGTTCAGAATAAGAAACTTCAACCATTGCAAGAGTTTACTCTTGACTCTTGACTCTTGACTCAAGGTTCCTCTTCCTTCTACAGGTAAACTTTCCTGCGTTTTGAAAGTGGGGGTTCTAAAAAATGGGTTTGAATAGAGTCGAATGAATGTATAAGGTTCCTATAAATATAACTAATTCTTGAATATGAGATGTACTTGTTCATTTGAAAACAAGATCAATCTGAATAGAGCTGGATGTATTTAGAGGACCTCAGGTACTAGCTGATTCTAACGTGTTTGCGATTAGGCATAGTTATTGTTGTTTTGAGAGTAAGCTTCTCTTCTGTCTCGATGAGTTTTTCATTTGCTTTTGTTTTGCGTCGGTTGAAACATTTATTTCAGTTTCTGGGTGTTCATCTGCCAATGCTTAACTGGCCTATTTGGTGCTTTTGTTACCAGTTTTCTTTTAATTATTCTCATAATTCAAGCTCTAATCTTAGTGTTGCCTCCATTTGAAAGCCTTGGGAAGTAAATGTTTTTTTTTTTTTTTAAAAAGGACTAAATATTACTTTGTGATTTTCTACCACCCATTAGTAAAGGCATCAAGGTCAACTGAGAAAAGTTTTCTTTTATTTTTAATTTTTAATATCATTACATACTTTAACTACCCCACCAATTGTAACTATTTTATTCCTATCTCACATGAGCTGGATAGATGTATCATTATAATTATTGCAAATGTACCGTTATTTTATGATTATCGTTGATTGTTTTTTTTTTTTTTTGAAATTTTATCCTTGCACTATCTTTGCAATTAATATTACTTAATATGTTGACATCTAATTATCAAGTGATAACACAACAGGCCACGTGGATTTAAAAGGTATGTCAACCTTTAAACATGTAGTACTAATTTCTTAGATAAAAAAAAAAAGTGCAAACACGTAGTTGTTTTAGGTGTGTATTTTAATAATCTACCTTTCTAAATTCGGGTGCACATTTATGTGACCCAAATTCAAATCTCAACAATGTTAAAATATGTCAAAAACCATGGGTGCATTTATGTGACGTGGTTCGAGACGTGTTTTAATAGCATTGCAATTTTCTCTAAAAAATGAATAAAAACGGTTAAAAATTAAAATTTGCACATATGTTCATAATTGTTTAAAATCAGATAAATTAAGCCAGACATGACAGTTGAGCGACCGTGCTAGAACCACGGAACCCGAGAATGCCTAACACCTTCTCCCGGGTTAACAGAATTCCTTACTCGGATTTCTGGTTCGCGGACTGTAAAACATAGTCAATCTTTTTCTCGATTCGGGATTTGAACCAATGACTTGGGACACCATAAATCTCCCAAGTGGCGACTCTGAATCTCTTAATAACTTAATCCCGTTTCGATTGTCCTTTAATTGGAAAAACTCCCTTTATTATATCACTTTACGGGGTGTAGTAGCGTAAAAAGGAGGTGTGACACCATCTATAACTCTATCGTAACTATTTTCTTTACAAAATATTTGTAAAAATGAAATTTAATGGTATATCTTGCAACCCATGATTAAATATTGACTTTAACCTAAACATTCGTAAGATTTTGAAATTTACATCTGTGAGTGTATTCTTCACAGGTTTTTGAATCAAGCTTGGGGGCTTGTGTTTTTTTGCTACTCGTAGCTTTGCTCTGAACTTTCAATTTGTTGGGTAGACTTTAAGCTTGACTTGAATTCTATTTTTCCAGTCATCTTTGTCTTTATCATATATATAGTCCCCCAAGTGTTTGAGCTTTTAAGTATGAAATCTTGAGCACTTGACTATTCCTTTCATGTGGTCCTTTTCCTGAAAAAGGAAAAATGTACGGGGCTCGAAGGCAAATATAATTTAGATGATGACTGCTTAACCCTTTATATTTCCATTAGAAAATTTGTAACCCAAGATCGGGAATTATGTTACTTTCGCGTGTCTTTCAGGTCTAATATCATCATTTGGTGTGGGCTAGATTTTTTCTATCATCTAAAATTGTTAGTATAATTTTAACTATACAAAATAAAAATCGTAATTGAGGGATACCTGACCATGGGTATTTCCTTTCCTTAGAAATATGCTTCTTTAGATGAATAACATTACAACTCGAGGGTAGAACCTTCCCATCTATGGTTTCCAATTCGTATGCACCTTTTTCCAGCGATACCTCGAACCTTGTAAGGTCCTTCCCAATTTGGACTCAACTTTCCTGCATTTGCTGCTCTGTTGATTGAAAAACATTCTTGAGTACGTAGCCCAATCTTGAAGTACCTAAGATGAGCTTTCCGATTGTAATATTGCTCAATAATCTGCTTCTGTGCAGGCATCCTTATCAAGGTTGTTTCTCTCCTTTCTTAAAGTAAATTGAGATTTATTCGTATCTCCTCCTCATTTGAATCTTCGATTGCTTGATTGTATCTTGTACTTGGTTCACTTATTTCAACTAGAATTAAGGCTTCAACACCATACACAAGTGAAAATGGTGTCTCTCCCGTACGTGTTTTAGCCGTTGTTCGATAAGTCTACAAGACTCTAGATAATACTTCTGGTCACTTACCTTTTGATTCCTCTAGCCTTTTCTTCAAATTATTAATAATAACTTTGTTTGTTGATTCAGCTTGTCCATTAGCCACGGGATGATAAAGTATTGAAGTAATTCTTTTAATTTTCCAACTCTGAAAGAATTCTGTGATTTTTGCACCTATGAACTGCGGGCTGTTATCACACACGATTTCTTTCGGCACGCCAAACTAACATATAATGTTTTGCCAAATGAAGTCCCTGACTTCTTTTTCACGTACATGTTTCTACCTACTTAGTAAAATAATCAGTGATTACTAATAATAATCACACCTTTCCTTTGGCTTGTGGTAGTGGACCTACAATATCCATCGCCCACTTCATAAAGGCCATGGTGCAATAACCGGATGCAATAACTCTGCCGGTCAATTCATGTTTGTCACACTTCCTTTTTACTACCCCAAAAGGGGTGTAGCGAAGTTTTTCTAATTTAAGTGACAATCGAAACGGGAAAATTTAGATCAAAATCAGAGTCGCCACTTGGAATAATTTATGGTGTCCCAAGTCACCGATTTAAAATCCCGAATCGAGGAAATTGACTCTTATTTATGGTCTGCGAACACAGAGATTCGGGTAAGGAATTTTGTTAACATGGGAGAAGGTGTTAGACATTCTCGGATTCCGTGGTTCTAGCACGGTCGCTCAACTGTTATTATTGGCTTAATTATCTGATTAATTACATATTTTAAACCTATTGCATTTTTAACCCTTTTTAAAACTGCTTTTAATAATCCAATTGTCATATAGCTAATTATTTAGTTACACGTTGCGAATCATGTCACGAAAACCGTACCCACGATCTATAATATGTTTATTTTATTAACAAGATTAAATTATGGTCTGATCACATAAATGTACCCCCGTATTTTAGGAATTAGGTATCAAAACTACGTCTCGGGAACCGTACCCATAGCTATGATAATTTGTTTAATAGCACTAAAGCAAACTACGAGTGTTCAAAGTATTTTCTACACTAAGTAATAAAATTAATATGAGAGCCATAGACTATGTGATTGGATGGCATACCTCAACTTATTTACAAAAATGTAATCAACTAAAGTGAATTTATGGATGTTCAAGCTTCATATACTTAAAGCCAATCTGCAGTTACTAATTATAAGTAAGCATTGGACATACACTAGACATTTAATTATCTAGGGTAAACTGGACCAACGATAGGCCCAATTTAATATTTGATTAAGAAAATAAAATATTGCAGCTGCCTGGGCTCGAAGCTGAGCCCAAAAGGCGTGGATCTTCAAAGACCTCATCAGATATAATGTGATCAGGGCTATCTTGTTTTGGGTTGATACCCGGCCCAACAGTCTCATAAAAATCCACATTGAACTCCTTCTTTTATCAAATTAACGTAAAACTTTACTAAAAGAAACAAATTAAGGCTGACCACTATTGGGCTCGAAATTGAGCCCAAAGCAAGAGAAACCCAGATCTGGTCACTCTAGGCCTGACAGACAGGCCAACTTATGCAGCCAAAATCAAGCCCATATTCAAACTGAAAACCTTAAGCAAACTAAGGCCTTTCTTGATATTCAAGTGGCCTTAAACACACAAATAACAAAACATGATACTAAAATCTGAAGATCAATATGCTGAATCAACTGTATTATCCACATGACATGCCAAGCATTGATATTAGCTAGAGTAATTGAACATAACAATCGTGAATCAAGACATGTTGTTCAAGAAAGAAAACTTCAACTAACTTCAACTTTAAGAACCAAAACAAACTAAAATAGTGATCAAAGATTACTAATATTATGAACTATCAAATAATTATAAAAATGCTCTCAGAATCAAAGAGATCTTAATAATGACCACATAAACTATTATGGTTGCCTACTATTTTAAAATTGTCCAAAACAATACATGGACTAAACTAACCTGACCATTCATATGAAAACATCTAGATATAGAATATATACATAAAAACCAGGATGTTAAACTAAACAAACTATAAATAGCATACATATGAAATCACAGTTTTAACATCTTGAACATCTAAATTTCATCTTACAGCTCAAGCAAAAGGCATTCTTTACAGCTTCATTTGCCATTCAAAAAGTTCATAGAAGTACATAAAAATCAAGACCAAAGCAAAATGGAGTAAGGATTTCAACCAAGAAAGACAATAGCAACTAGTTAGCAACACACAACTCCAACTTAGTCCATATTCGAATCAGAAATCTAGAAAATCCAGAGGAAATTTCAGAGTATTTTTCTTTTTTCAGAAAATTAGAACCAAACTAATTCAGCCTTTCTTCAACAATGCATAACTTTTTTTGTATTTTCTAGGGTCTGAAATATGTATTTATGTGTGTAAAAATGAGTGAAGAAAGAATACTTTTATAGGCCTAAATGCCATGTGCCGGAAAAACTGAAATCAAGGAATTATCCCTCACACAGTCCCCTAAAAGCATCTTTCTAATAGAAATGGGATAGCTGGCAGCTTCTAATTGGTTTTAGCATTTTGTGCTAGTCAAATAGAGTGAGTTGCCCCCATTCTAGAACATTCCTAAAGTAATCTTACCAATTTTCCTTAATTTTAAATCTCAAAAAGACTCTTAAAGTTCCTTTATTGCTCAATTAAACCTATCAATTTCTAATGACTTACAAATTAGGGCAAACACAAATAAGGCCAACAAATATCTGAAATTGAATCAAAACAAACAAACATGAAATAATGTAATTGAACTTAGAGTACTAAGCATTCTAAAAACCTAAACTAAACTTAACCCTAACATGAATTAAATCATGATGGAATCAACGGAAAGTTTCATGCAAGGAAACTGCTACAATATGCTAATTCATATTAAAATAGTCGAGACGAACAAACACATGAAATTGGACACTAAAAATCCTAAAGCAGGCAATTAAACATCAAAAAATAAAATAAAAAATAGAAAAACAAGAAGAAACAGAATAAGAAAAGAAAATTATGCCAAATTTAGCCTAAATAGTTAAGAAGAAAAATTAATCTAAGCCAGTAGATAATAAAATTAACTTGAACAAAAATAAACGAAAATCAGAAAGCAAAACAAAACAAATAAATAAAGAGGGGAGAACCAATTTTCAACCGGAAGGAGCATAACGCCTGAAGCAAGACGACGAGTGACGAGGGTGAAGAACTTTGCTAGGCATCAGAGACCTTGGTCGGAAGCCAGTAACACTCGAAGCAAGCCAAGACTAGCGTTGGTTAATTGTTCATAACAAGAACAATTGCTTAATGTAAGTCTCGAGTTAAATCGAGCCCTAGGAAACAAGGAGTTGAAATTAGGGTAGATTTAAGGTTTATTCAAAGTCTCAGATCTGGATTTAAGAAAAATATATGGGAATTTTGGGGAAATAAATGGTGGGTTTAGAAAGAGGAGAGGACGGGGGTTGCCTAGTACAAATTTAGGGGAGTTTGGAGCGTCGCCGCAACCATGGGACGATTTCCGGCTGCAGAATAAGGAGGAGACGGTGGGGGGAATTTTAGGGCGGTTGGTCTCTAGGGTTTGGTTAGAGAGATGAGAATGAGAGGGGTTCTGGGGGATGACGTCTGAGTTCGGACAGTTTTATACCAATTGGATGGCCAGTTTTGAGTCGTTGGATCACAATGATCCAACGGTTGTGATGAAAGGGAGTAGAAACAGGGTCGTTTGGTTTAGTGGGGGGAAGGCTGGACCGGGTAGCCTGGTTTTGGCCTGGTTTGGAGCGATATTTTGGGTATAAAATTAACCAAATTCAAATTAACCCCTTTCTTCAATTCCCCCTTTTCTTTTTATTTATTTCCTTTTCTTTTTTTCTTTTTTAATTAAAAATCCTAAATTAAATTCTTAAATTAATTTAAATTATAAAATTAAGCTAATTATCTAACTATACTATTTATAAAAATTAGTTGACCCTAGATTAAAAGAGAAAAATCACTAATCTAAAACTAAAAGCTAAAAATGTAAAAGTAAACCAATTTTTGTGATTTTTATCTTAATAAAATAATTAATTAACTAATTAATCCTATAAATATGAAAACAAGATCTCAATGCTATGCATGGTATTTTTTATGATTTTAATAAAATTAAACATGCACAAAAATACAAATAATTAATAATAAAAATCCTGCAACAGTTCTATCAAATTGCAAAAAAATTGAAAAAAAAAACTATTTTATTTATTTCTAGGATTATTTCATATATGGCAAAAATTATGTGCTCACAATGTTGTTACCATTTTGGCATTTATCATATTTGGCCACGAAGCTCTTTGTCTCTTCTTCCATTTTTGGCCAGTAATACCCTGCAGTTTTTATCAAGGAACTTCCTCCTACGTGATTTTCACAATGTCCTTCATGTACTTCTTTCATCATATACTCTGTTTGAGAAGGTCTGAGACATCTTGCTAAAGGACCACTGAATTTTTTTGATATAAATTGCCTTGATCCAAACAATAACGTGGCAGTTTTTCGTCGAAGTGCCTCAGCCTTTTTCTTATCTTCAGGTAAGATTCCTTATTACAAAAAGTTAACAATCTCGTTTCTCCGATCCCAGGTTAGATTATTGAAATTTACCTCATTTTTGTCTCTGACCAAATCTCGCGCCTTTTCCAAATATTATTGCATCCTCGCTTCTCTAGCTATATAAGTCCCCTACATTTGATTAACTACGAGCTGGGAGTCACTTTTGATTATAACCTACTATTCTGAGCTCTTGTACCAATTCTAAACCTGCAATCACAACTTCATATTCTGCATCATTATTAGTAATGGGATGTCACTTTATGGCTTGTCTTATAGTTTCTCCTGATGGTGGGATTAGAATAATGCCTAAGCCCGCTCATTTAACATTCGAGGAGCCATCGGTAAAAAGGGTCCAAGTACCTGGATTGGACCCGCTAAATACCTGTAGTTCTTTTTCTGTTTCTATACCATCCTTGGGCTAAAGTCTGCCACGAAATCTGCTAAAACCTGTGATTTTATCGCAGTTCTAGGTTGATATGTGATGTCATATTCACTTATTTCTATGGCCACTTGGCTAATATACCTGATAACTCTTGCTTATGCAGTATGTTTCGTAAAGGGTAGGCGGTCACTACAGAGATAGGGTGACATTGAAAATAAGGCCTTACTTTTCTGGAAGTCATTATTAGTGCTAAAGCAAGTTTTTCTAAATGAGGATATCGAGTTTCTACATCTAATAAGGGTTTGCTAACATAATAAATTGAAGATTGTTCAACTTTATCTTCTCGAACTAATACCGCACTTATTGCCACTTCTGACAAAACAAGATATATAAGAAGATTTTCGCCGTCTTTTGGTTTAGCCAGCAACAGTGGGTTCGACAAGTATGCCTTTAATTTTTTTAGCGCTTATTGGCATTCTTCAGTCCACTCAAATTGGCTTTGCTTTTTCAATATTGAAAAGAACGTAAAACTTTTCTTCGAAGATTTAGAAATAAATCTTCCCAATGTTGTTATCCTACCTGTCAATCTCTACACTTCTTTTTTACTCATGAGTATATCTGGTATTTCTTCAATAGCTTTAATCTGTGTTGGATTTACTTCAATTCCACGGTTAGAAATAAGGAATCCTAAGAACTTACCTGATGACACATCAAATGCACACTATTCGGGATTTAACTTCATATTGAACTTCCGGAGAATCTGAAATGTATCTGACAAATGTTGGATAAAATCTTCCGCCTCTGTTGACTTCAATAACATGTCATCAATGTAAACTTCCATGGTTTTTCCCAGGTACTCTTGGAATATTTTCGTTACTAACCTCTGGTATGGGGCTTCTGTATTCTTTAGACAGAAAGGCATGACTTTATAATAGTAAGTCCCCCTTTCTGTAATAAAGGAAGTCTTTTCCTCGTCTAAAGGATCCATTTTTATATGATTATATCCAGAATAAATATCTAAAAAGCTTAACAATTCATGTCATGTAGCAGCATCAATTAGTTGATCTGTGTACAATAAAGGAAACGAATCTTTAGGGCATGCTTTATTTAAATTAGTATAATATACTCTAAGCCACCACTTACCATTCTTTTTAGGTACCACTACCGTATTATCTAACCAATTAGGATATTTTACCTCTCGAATAGACCCGATTTTTAAAAGCTTTTGTATCTCGTCCTGAATCACCTAGTTTTGTAAGGATCCTTACTTCCTTTTCTTTTGTTTGACAGGTGGATGTGTTGGATCTTCATTTAGCTTATGGGTTATCACCTCCGGGGGTATACCTATCATATCTGAATGCAACCAAGCAAAGCATTTTGCGTTAGCTTTTAAAAATTCAATTAACTTACGTTTCAACTTTGGGCTCAGATTGGTTCCGATGTAAACTTTTCTGTCCGGACAATGTATAAACAACACTACAGCTTGGTGTCCTCGCTTGTTGTTTTGATATTTTATTTTTCTCTGGCTCTTTAATAGTATCTGGCCTTGAGACTACATCCGTTTGTCCACCTTCAGGTGAGGTTTGAGTTGCCACAGCCTCAACTGAACTCTGTAGTTGCTATTTTTCATCCGCCATGCCAGTTTGTATACTTGAATCCACAACTGAATTGATACTTCTAGAAGCTTGTTGATCACCACGGATTTGCCTAATTCCCCATCCAGAAGGGAACTTAATAACCTGATGTAAAGTAGATGGAATGGCATCTATCTCATGAATCCAAGGTCTGCCAAGAATCATATTGTATGCCATGTCCGTATCAATTATCTGAAATTTTGTATCTTTGACTACTCCTTCTGCAAATGTGGTGAGTATTATCTCTCCTTTTGTGATAACGCTTGAATTGTCAAATCCAGATAAGGTATGCTATTTGGGTACCAATTTGTCATTGGCTTGCATCTCGTTTACCACTCTTAAAAGAATGATATTAACAAAGCTACCTGGATCAATCAAAACTCATTTCACATTAGTATCATGTACAAGTAAAGATATTACCATTGCATCATTATGTGGGGTCAGTACACCATCCACGCCAGCATCATCAAATGTTATATTGTCTTCTTCCAAAACTTGGCGAACTCGCTTCCCATGGGTGACTGTGATTTTTTATACCTTTTTTGCAGTCGTATAAGTCACACCATTGACCTCCTCTCCTCTGCTTATGACATTTACTGTTCTCTTTGGTGACGGAGGTTTTAGAGGCTCATGTCTATTCTTCATATATGCTTGCTTACCTTTCTCACTGAACAATCAGTTAAGTGGCCTTGTTTCAATAAGTGCTCCACTTCACCTTATAGCAATCTGCAATATATTGTTTTATGACTATGATCATTGTAGAACTCGCACCATAAATCTGGGTTTCTTCTGTTGGGGTTCGATCTCATTTCTTTCGGCCACCACACCTTATCTCCCATGCTTTTTAAAATATATACCAACTCATATGTGCTAGCATTGAAACCTGAACTTCTATTATTATCCCGCATATCTCGCATGTCTCGCTCCTTCCCAAACTTGGATGATGAACCTGAATCTCTGTCCTTAGATTTGGAATCGTACCTCGGGTTATCCTGTTTTGAACATGAATCCTTCCTACTGGTCCCATGTATGGTTGGTACCTGTTCTTACCGGACCTTTTTCAGTTTCTTGTCTCCTTGAGCTTACTCTTTCATCTCCCCGTGATTGAGTGATAGTATCTTTTTCTATCTGCAACTTCGTGCTATACTTGTTATAAACATCATTCCAAGTTGTTGCACAGAATTCTCATAAGCTTTCTTTGAGTCTCCTAGTGGCTTTTGAGCTATTTTAATTTAAATTACTTGCAAATGCCATAGCCGCCCAATTTTCAAGTACGCATGGTAGTATCATTATTTCACGTTGGAATCTATCTACGAATTCCCTGAGTAACTTTATATCTCCTTATTTTATTTTGAAGATGTCTTCCATCCTCTTCTCAACTTTCTGAGCTCCAGAGTGTGCTTTTATAAATGAATTTGCATGCTCAGTAAAAGAACTAATAGAGTTTTCACGTAAAAGAGAATACCATGTTAGTGCTCCCTTTGTGAGTGTTTCACTGAATTTTTTGACCAGCACCGATTCAATCTCTTGCTTAGTCAAATCATTGCCTTTCACGCATGTTGTAAATTCAGTAACACGATCTCGTGGATCGGTGATAAGTTAGTATTTTAACATGATTATAGCCCTACTTAATATTGCTTTGGTTACAAATTGCCACAAAATAGTCCCAAAATGCTTACAAGTTGCGCTTGATTGTAGGTTTGAGCGACGGGATGAATGTCAAAGATTGGCTCAAAACGGAGTGAAACCTGCCAAGTGTCAAAGACCAAGTGAAGTGAGGGACAGGAACACCTAGCGCGAACTGCACTGATATGCCACACAGCTGCGCTAGGAGATTCAGAGACAGGTTAAATCAAGGGGCAATCCGCGTGGCCGCGCTCCATTTCTACCTGGTCCATGCCAGAAGGTTCAGAGACCCACAAGTGCGAGACAAAGTCCTACGCGGCCGCGCCATATTTCTACGCGGTCCGCGTGGATGAGATTCAGAGAGTTGGAGTTTGGGCCAAATCTAGCCGTGCGGTCGCGCTGCATTTCTGCGCGGTCCGCGCCAATTTTCCACCGTGGCCGCGCTACATTTCTGCGCGGTCCGCGGTCCCAACTTCAGAGAGTAGAGTTCAAGAGTCCGAGAGCCAACGCGGCCGCCCTACCTTTTTTCGCGATCCGTGCTGACCCCGCAGGGGTATTTTTGTCCAGTTTTTCCAGCCCAGTATAAATAGGACATTTTACCATTTTTAGCTTAAGTTTTATGTTCTGAACAAAAGATGCGCTCGTGAGACGTATTTTGTAGCCTAGTTTGGCAATTTTTCTCTTCAATATCATAATTTCTAATTAGTAATCAATCATTATGTTATTTTAATCATCTATTTCTTCTGTTTCTTCTCTAATTATGTCTAGCTAAACCCATTAGCTAGGGTTGTGGCTCAACCCTAGTGTGGGTAGTTAATGGGTGTTGCATTCTAGGGTGAGATTGAGATTGGGTGTTTGTTATTTGGGTTAATTTTGTGTTTCAATCTAGAATTTGTGGTTGCAAACATGAATTCAAAGCTTAGTGGGTCTAACTCTTCTTGAGAAAGAGAGTCTATGACCCTAAAGTTAACCCAACAAGGAATTGGGATGGACCCATGAGAATGGTAGTCCCAATTAACGGGTTCAACCTTGAGAGAGTAATTACCCTACTTGAACCCTAGTTGTTTGGTCAAATTGGCCTACCCAATTGGTCTTGAGAGAGTCAATTGGGAAAAATCGTTCTCTCTACCGAGAGGTGTGACAATGAGTACAATTGTGCAACGGTTATAGCATGAGCCCCAAATATATCAATCTCCCCTTAGTAACTTCTACCCGTTAGCTAGCCACCTAGGTAGTGTCACGACCCTGGTTCCTTTCTCCATAGTTAATACAACTTAGTGATATTTCCTTAGCATAATTTAGCTTTAATCCTTAGATTACAATAGTAGTTTTAAATATAAAATCCCAAAAATGTTAGGAGTGCAATTAGAAGTACAAACGCAATTCTAGACTAAACAGGCAATACAACTCCACTCCAAGCTCCTTGTGGAAATTCGATCTCGAACCACTATTCGGGTTAAAGCCATTGCTACCCACTCTTCCTACCATTGTGTAGTGTTGAGACGGTTGCGATCAATTGGTAGTCCCATTATACTTCGGGATTTCAGGCATCTTGAACTTTTTTGGAATAGGCAAAAGAGCGGCAATTGGTTTCCAAGGTTGTTGAGAATATTTATCTATGTCCACTCCTTTGATTATAGGTGGAACACCAGGTATCTTCTATATGCGATCGTTCTGCTTCTTAAGCCGTTTCTACAAAGTTAGTACTAAACTTTGTATATCAGAATTAATTGGAATACCTGAACTTCCATCACGAGATTCGCCGGGAGTTCCTCCAATGCCTGAATTAGCGAGTCCCAAGTGTGGATTTTCTATGGTGGCGGTGTTATTCAGAGGTGGAGTCGGTGGTACAGTTGGCAAACTGCTAACAAAAGCCTGAAGAACATTATTGACCTGTTTTGTGATCAATTGCTTTAATGATGCATCAATAGCTTGATCATCATCATGTTGGTCATTCACATATGATTCAGATCTGTCAGGTGTCCCTTCTCAGGATTGTCGAGGGGAGTTCTGAGGTGAAGAGACTGGAGTTCCATCCCCTTGTTGATTTTGCTGGTTCAACTGGTGTTGCTGATTTTGTTGGTTGTTGTCATTAGCATTCAACATGATTTTTTGATAGGAAAAAGGATTTGGAAAGTGAATGGATTATCAGATTCCCGATAACGGAACCAATTTGTTTAAATAGAAAATAGGTATTTCAGTCAAAGCCTATTTTTAGAAGTACTCGGGCTATTGATAATCAAGGAAATTGATAATTTTGTAGTAAGAGAGAAATTTAGAATAGAAAAGTAATCAATAGAAAGCAAAAGTAAATAATTGTATTCCAACAATAATCAGAACGTCCCCATACAAATATCATTCCTTTTCCTTATATAGTCATTTCTAAGTACAATGTCTTTTCCCTTTTATGGTCGAGTCATTATGAGAATTAATGACATTAATAAAACGTTATAATGGATAATCGTAATTATTTCATGAAGATTATGTAATGCTTGTTATCATTCATGCCCATTAATTGAAGATCAATGAACCGACCCTTTTTATCATTTTGGTTCATTCCACCGGTGCCTCTTCAAATCGTTAAAGAGACTCGAGCAACCGTTTCTTCTCGTCGCTTAGACGTTTTGATCATACCTATTAAGACTCACGTCTTTTTTAATACTCCTCTCCAACTGTCGCTTTCCTAGTGATCCACATGTTTTGCCATGTCAGCCACATAATTAGTTCCACGTCTAATATTTATTTTCCCTAATACACATTGGTAGCACATGGAGCAATGATTGAGGAACTTTGGAAGCAGGTAAAGAAGATGAAGAAATCCCAGGCATCTAAGAAATCAGTGGACAATCTAAGGAGAGAGGTGACCAGGATAGCAACAACTAGTGATTTTCCATTTGATATGTTGATGGAGACAGATCCAGCAACACCATCATCTCCAGTGGCACCAACTTGCCAGTTTGAGGAGCCAGACCTGGCTGCCGACACTACTAAGGTGGTGCGCCAGATGTTCACCCATCCAGTTACTCCTAGAGCCGAGGATGATGAGATCCAGTTAGAGGAGACTAAGGGCAGTGACGCTACGATGGACATGGAGATGTACAAGGCCACATAGGGAGTCCTGTTCACTCTTACCCTTCTTTATTCTTACTTTGTTAAGCATTGGGGACAATGCTTATTTTTATTCGGGGGTGGAGTTTATTTGCTATTTGGATGACTTCTTGACATTTGGTATGTAATAACTGATAATATTTTTTTTCTTTCTCTTTATCATGGATATATTCTCTCCCCTGTTTCTCCATTGATGTATATATTCTCTCTTTTCCTCTCTCATTATGTATATTCACTATGCTTTCAGTAGTTTATTTTGTAGCTTCTTTATTCTATTTTCTTTATTAGTCGATGTTTAATTTAGTAGATTCTTTTTTATGTTTGAGTAGTCAATAATCCTTTGGTTTTCTTAATGCCATGGTTCTTTCCAAAGGTAATTTTTGTTTGAATATAGTGACTCTTCCCAACGATGGATGGCGTGATAACCTTCTTAAGGGATCCGTTTTTAGTGTTTAGGTAAGAATAGTAGTAATAATGAATAGAAAGACCTAATTAATTCAAGCTTGAAGAGTCAAACATGCTTCACTTGGTACCAACACACTTAACTACATGCTTATGATTAAAAACAAGGTTTTTGAAAAGAAATAGCTCTAGTTAGTGACCTTCTGACTCTTGTGTTGACTTAAGCAATCATCGAGTGGTTTAGTTGAACCATAGTGATTTTCAATCTTGAATATGGTCGTTGTAGGTCCTCAATTCTATCCTCTTTAACAATCCAGTTGTGTGAGAGGTGAGATGTTTTTGTTGCAAGTCCAAGTACCCGTGTGAATGGTCTAGAATTGCAAGTCCAAGTTAAGTTTTGCTTGGCTTGAGAAGTGATTGTAGGATCTCCTTGACCATCTTGAAATTTTCGATGGCCCACCAATGTTGTTATCCATAGTCAACCCATTTGAGCCTAAAATTGCTCTCAGTTGATAACCATGTTATAAGCCTTTACCCATTTTGTTGTGACTCTCTCTTGGCACCCGAGATTTTATTAACACTCTTGTGAAATAATTGGCTAAAATCATAAGTTTGGGGGGAGAGACGAGGAATTTGAAAAGAGTATCAAGGCACAAAAAGAGAAAAGAAATTAAGAGAAGGAAAGGCAAGAAAAAAAATAAAAAAAGAACAAAAAGAAAAATGCAAAAAGAAAGTGAATAAGTTGAAGAGTTGAAGGGATTCAAAGAAAAGTAATGATGCAAAGCATGGAGAAAGAAAATAAGGAGAAAATCAATATCATGACCAAGAAAGAGTGATGCTAAGTCTCTCTAGTTCTCCTAAAGAAAAGAAAATGCCTCAAAGAGTTGGCAAAACATGAGCCGATAAGAGAAAATGGAGTGCTTAAGGAAAGATAAACTCGTTCTATCATAACATATCCAACCTTAGTCCAGAAGCCTTCATTGCATTCCTAAAAAGCCCCACGTGATTTCAAGCCGAGTAAGCTTACATCAGTGGTGATATACATGAGGGGCAAGCCTACGGTACTTAGAGACATACTTGCGACATTCTTTTGAGAGAGATGAGGGAACCTTTCACAAATCTTTGAATTAAGTGCTATATTCTTAATTGAGATATGCTAACAGAGAGCAAACAAGGAGAAGTTTGGGATCTACAATGACCGACATGAAAGAGCAAGTGTCCTTGATGAATAAAAAGTGTCACATTAGAACTATTTGTGCTTAAAAGTTCAACCCATTGCCTCGTTGATAATTCATAAGTATTATGGATGATTCTTGGTCCCAGTTGATGTGTGGTTGATGCATTTTTGATTAGCTAGAATACCTCTTAACATGTGGAGGTGGGAATTACCTTATTTGCTTGAAGACAAGAAAAAGCTTAAGTTTGGGAGAGTTGATAAGTGGGGATTTTGACTACTTATTAGCGCCTTCTAGCTTTCGTTTTAGTCTAAAAGCGTTTAATTGTGTTCCCAAAAACTGATGAAATATGCTTAATTGTAGGAATATTGAAAAATGAGCCCCCAAGATAAAACCCAACTCAAGAAGGATTGATCTGAACTCAAGGAAAAAAACATGCATAAAAGCTCAAAGCCGCGGGCCGCATATTGTGAAGAAACTCATAGCAGAGACTTGTGTAAAGTGCGGTCCTCACATGCGGCCATAGATTGTGAATAAACTCATTGCAGAGACTTGTGAGAAGTGCGGTTTGCACATGATATGTGCGTCCGTAGAAGTTGGGCAAGAGCAAAAGTTCAGAGGACCTGCCTATCAAGTTCAACAGAAGTGCGAACCGCACAATTATTGTGCGGTCGCAGAAGAACAGCTACGCAGCCGCAATCACATTTGTGTGGTCCACAGAAAAGCAATGTGCGGCAGCACTCAAAAATGTGCGTACCGCAAAAAGAGAGAAATATGACCGCAGTTCAGAATTATGCGATCGCAAGTTTCTATTCTTGTCGTGCTTAAGCAAAGTGCAGACTGCACATGAAATTGTGCGGCCACAGAACCTCCGAAAGGGCATTTTTGTCCGAATATATACATAAGAGTTTCACTTTTTTAGGTCAAGTTTTGACATCAACGGCTACAGTAGACGGTTTTCTTTAAACTCTTTAGTAGTTTTTGTTATTTTGAGTTTTTTAATTATTGATTTCATCATTTTAATTTTTAATATGGGTTTAATTATTAATTATTCTTCTATTTCTTCTATCTTAAGCATGGGTAGCTAGATATTTACTAGGTTTGTGACCAACCCTAGGGTGTAATCTTAATGGGTGTTTGATTTATTGCTTGTTTATGGTCGGGTGTTTATTATTTAACCTTGTCCTTGCTTATAATTGTAGAATTAATGATTGCAAATATTAGTTCATACCTATTTGACTTGGTCTCTACTTGAGAAAGATAGACTTAGTATAGGAAAGTTTGGCTAACAAGAAATTGGGTAAATCAAGAGATTGATAGTCCCAATTAAAGGGTTGAACCTAGAGATAGTAAAACCCGACATGAGCTTTGTATCTACCATTTTATTCAATGCCCATTTGGACTTGAGAAAGCCAAATTAGGAAAAATCACTCTCTGACCCAGAGGTATTGAGTGGGTACTCGAGTGTTGATAGCTATAATACACCCTGTCCAATAAAAAAGCTTTAAAGTTTACAACCCGTTAGGTATTGAGTGGGTACTCGAGCTTCCAATATGAAAGGATCCGGGCTCGGCTTAGTGTTGACCACGCCCTCAAGAGAAACCCTAAGGCAGACCATAAGAACTATTCCTCTGACTAACAATGAAACAGAGTATGAAGCTTTGATTACAAGGCTCAAATTGGCCTGACTAGACTTCAAGTCATAAAAATCAAATGTGACTCTTAATTGGTAGTAAATCAGGTCTACGAGATATTCGAAGCCAACGAGGAAAGCATGAAACAATACGTAATAAAATCCCAGGCTCTGCTCGCTCGATTCCTATAATGGCCAATTATGCACATCTCGAGGGAAGAGAATGCGGAAGCTGATGCACTATCCAACCTTGGATCATCCACGGAGATAAAGGGTTCGGATTTCGGTACGACATTACAGCTTATGCATTCGATGTTGGATGTGGACAACTATTATATGGTAAACACGACCAATCTGGTCTGATAAAGACTATTAACTATCTCAAGCACTGAAAGTTGCTTGAAGATCCTAAGGCATCTCGAGCGCCGCTCACTAAAGCAGCTCAATACAACTTCAAGGGAGGACAATTGTACAAAAGATCTTTCCAAGACCCGTTGTCCCGATGTTTGGGAGTCTCGAAGATAATTACGTTATGCGAGAAGTCCACGAAGGGATTTGCGGAAATCACTCAGGCGCAGATTCCTTAGTATTAAATTAAGTAGGGCAGGGTACTACTGGCCCCGATAAAACAAGATGCCAAAGCTTATGTTCAAAAATGTGATAAATGTCAATGCTACGCACCGTTGGTACATCAAACGTCAGAGCCATTGCACTCAGTTTTATCATCACAGCTACAGTAGACGGTTTTCTTTAAACTCTTTAGTAGTTTTTGTTATTTTGAGTTTTTTAATTATTGATTTCATCATTTTAATTTTTAATATGGGTTTAATTATTAATTATTCTTCTATTTCTTCTATCTTAAGCATGGGTAGCTAGATATTTACTAGGTTTGTGACCAACCCTAGGGTGTAATCTTAATGGGTGTTTGATTTATTGCTTGTTTATGGTCGGGTGTTTATTATTTAACCTTGTCCTTGCTTATAATTGTAGAATTAATGATTGCAAATATTAGTTCATACCTATTTGACTTGGTCTCTACTTGAGAAAGATAGACTTAGTATAGGAAAGTTTGGCTAACAAGAAATTGGGTAAATCAAGAGATTGATAGTCCCAATTAAAGGGTTGAACCTAGAGATAGTAAAACCCGACATGAGCTTTGTATCTACCATTTTATTCAATGCCCATTTGGACTTGAGAAAGCCAAATTAGGAAAAATCACTCTCTGACCCAGAGGTATTGAGTGGGTACTCGAGTGTTGATAGCTATAATACACCCTGTCCAATAAAAAAGCTTTAAAGTTTACAACCCGTTAGGTATTGAGTGGGTACTCGAGCTTCCAATATGAAAGGATCCGGGCTCGGCTTAGTGTTGACCACGCCCTCAAGAGAAACCCTAAGGCAGACCATAAGAACTATTCCTCTGACTAACAATGAAACAGAGTATGAAGCTTTGATTACAAGGCTCAAATTGGCCTGACTAGACTTCAAGTCATAAAAATCAAATATGACTCTTAATTGGTAGTAAATCAGGTCTACGAGATATTCGAAGCCAACGAGGAAAGCATGAAACAATACGTAATAAAATCCCAGGCTCTGCTCGCTCGATTCCTATAATGGCCAATTATGCACATCTCGAGGGAAGAGAATGCGGAAGCTGATGCACTATCCAACCTTGGATCATCCATGGAGATAAAGGGTTCGGATTTCGGTACGACATTACAGCTTATGCATTCGATGTTGGATGTGGACAACTATTATATGGTAAACACGACCAATCTGGTCTGATAAAGACTATTAACTATCTCAAGCACTGAAAGTTGCTTGAAGATCCTAAGGCATCTCGAGCGCCNCGGAAGCTGATGCACTATCCAACCTTGGATCATCCACGGAGATAAAGGGTTCGGATTTCGGTACGACATTACAGCTTATGCATTCGATGTTGGATGTGGACAACTATTATATGGTAAACACGACCAAATCTGGTCTGATAAAGACTATTAACTATCTCAAGCACTGAAAGTTGCTTGAAGATCCTAAGGCATCTCGAGCGCCGCTCACTAAAGCAGCTCAATACAACTTCAAGGGAGGACAATTGTACAAAAGATCTTTCCAAGACCCGTTGTCCCGATGTTTGGGAGTCTCGAAGATAATTACGTTATGCGAGAAGTCCACGAAGGGATTTGCGGAAATCACTCAGGCGCAGATTCCTTAGTATTAAATTAAGTAGGGCAGGGTACTACTGGCCCCGATAAAACAAGATGCCAAAGCTTATGTTCAAAAATGTGATAAATGTCAATGCTACGCACCGTTGGTACATCAAACGTCAGAGCCATTGCACTCAGTTTTATCATCACAGCTACAGTAGACGGTTTTCTTTAAACTCTTTAGTAGTTTTTGTTATTTTGAGTTTTTTAATTATTGATTTCATCATTTTAATTTTTAATATGGGTTTAATTATTAATTATTCTTCTATTTCTTCTATCTTAAGCATGGGTAGCTAGATATTTACTAGGTTTGTGACCAACCCTAGGGTGTAATCTTAATGGGTGTTTGATTTATTGCTTGTTTATGGTCGGGTGTTTATTATTTAACCTTGTCCTTGCTTATAATTGTAGAATTAATGATTGCAAATATTAGTTCATACCTATTTGACTTGGTCTCTACTTGAGAAAGATAGACTTAGTATAGGAAAGTTTGGCTAACAAGAAATTGGGTAAATCAAGAGATTGATAGTCCCAATTAAAGGGTTGAACCTAGAGATAGTAAAACCCGACATGAGCTTTGTATCTACCATTTTATTCAATGCCCATTTGGACTTGAGAAAGCCAAATTAGGAAAAATCACTCTCTGACCCAGAGGTATTGAGTGGGTACTCGAGTGTTGATAGCTATAATACACCCTGTCCAATAAAAAAGCTTTAAAGTTTACAACCCGTTAGGTATTGAGTGGGTACTCGAGCTTCCAATATGAAAGGATCCGGGCTCGGCTTAGTGTTGACCACGCCCTCAAGAGAAACCCTAAGGCAGACCATAAGAACTATTCCTCTGACTAACAATGAAACAGAGTATGAAGCTTTGATTACAAGGCTCAAATTGGCCTGACTAGACTTCAAGTCATAAAAATCAAATATGACTCTTAATTGGTAGTAAATCAGGTCTACGAGATATTCGAAGCCAACGAGGAAAGCATGAAACAATACGTAATAAAATCCCAGGCTCTGCTCGCTCGATTCCTATAATGGCCAATTATGCACATCTCGAGGGAAGAGAATGTGGAAGCTGATGCACTATCCAACCTTGGATCATCCACGGAGATAAAGGGTTCGGATTTCGGTACGACATTACAGCTTATGCATTCGATGTTGGATGTGGACAACTATTATATGGTAAACACGACCAAATCTGGTCTGATAAAGACTATTAACTATCTCAAGCACTGAAAGTTGCTTGAAGATCCTAAGGCATCTCGAGCGCCGCTCACTAAAGCAGCTCAATACAACTTCAAGGGAGGACAATTGTACAAAAGATCTTTCCAAGACCCGTTGTCCCGATGTTTGGGAGTCTCGAAGATAATTACGTTATGCGAGAAGTCCACGAAGGGATTTGCGGAAATCACTCAGGCGCAGATTCCTTAGTATTAAATTAAGTAGGGCAGGGTACTACTGGCCCCGATAAAACAAGATGCCAAAGCTTATGTTCAAAAATGTGATAAATGTCAATGCTACGCACCGTTGGTACATCAAACGTCAGAGCCATTGCACTCAGTTTTATCATCATGGCCATTCGAGAAATGGGGGTGGATTGTCGGACCACTACCACCGACTCCCGATAAGGTAAGATTTATATTTTATTTTAACTTACTATTTTTCTAAGTGGGTTGAAGCAAGTCCTTACCAGAAGATCGTCGAACGTGAAATGATAGACTTCTTGTGGGAGAATATAATTTTCAAATTTGGGATACCAAAAGAGATAGCCTATGACAACGGACCACAATTTATAGGCGCAAAGGTCACAAAGTTTTTTGAAGACTTGAAAGCCAAAAAGATCACATCATCGCCCTATCATCCGAGCACACACAATCAAGCAGAATCAACAAACAAAGTGATTATACAAAAACCTCAAAAAGAGATGGAAGCAGCTAAAAGTAAATGGCCAGAAGAGATGCTATGAGTACTATGGGCGTACCGAACATCGGCCAAATCAAGCATGGGGGAGACTGCCTTCTCTCTTGTGAACAGACTAGAAGACTTGATCCCGATGGAACTAGGAGATCCTACCCTGAGATATTTCTAGGGAAATGAAGAAACAAAAAGTAAAGTAATGTTGGTCAATTTGGAGATGCTCGATGAACGCAAGGACTTGGCGCAAATCCAGATAGAAACCCAAAATCAAAGAATAGAAAGACACTATAATCGAATAGCCAATCTCCGATATTTCAAAGTAGGAGATTTGGTTTTAAGGAAAATAACTCAAAACAACTGGGAGCTCAATACGGGGAAGCTGGGTCCAATATGGGTAGGACCTTACCGGGTTTCAGCTATCACCGAAAAAGGGTAATACAAGCTAGAAAAACAATATGGAGAAAAGTTGCCAAACAACTAGAATGTGGCATACGTCAAGAGATATTATTGTTGATAAGCCTAGACTATACTGAAAGTATGCGCTGCACTTTTTTCTCTTCATCCAGTTTTTTTCCAAATTGGGTTTTTCTGGCAAGGTTTTTAACGAGGCCACAACAGAAAACATACTATGAAGAAAGCTTTAGAAACAAAAATAAGACCTTTAAATGACAAGGCACACAAGCAAAAAACTACTACATAGCGGTTAGATAGTCATTTGCTCGATATCAAAGTTCCTACCGGTAAGTTAAGTTTGTTGTCGAACAGAGATTACCCCATTGTCCACAAATGCAAACCACTAGGGGATTGTTAGATAATCTTTGGCTCGGTAGCATAAATTACTAAGGGTAAGTGAAGTTTGTTATCGAACTGATGATTATCTATCAATTCACTAGAGGAATCCTTAAAGGCGTAATTTCGCATTCTTCACATTCGAACACTAGGAGGGGGGGGGGATATGAGGATACAATATGAATTGACTGCCACATCGAGCGGAATACAAAACCCGAAAACATAATTATATCATCGAGACCGGGGAGTGCGTGACCAGCCCTGTAGAAACAAGTTGTACAAGTTAGCCACAAGAAATGGTAAATTCTTTTTAGCACAACGTATGCTTATGTACTTTTAAAAATGGAAGGAAAAAAGTAAAATCTTTTATTTCTATCTTGTTTCTTGTTTGAATGATAAATTGATTTTATCATTTGAAAGCTAAACAAGTACATAAAATGCTAGTGCCGTAATGAACAGGAGACGCTCTTTTTAAGAGCATCGTAAACATAAGAGGGCCCTCTCTTATAAAACCCTCATATTAAAGGGTTGATTTCGGAAGAACTTGTGCCTGGAATCCAAATACTAAAAAAAAACTCATGTTAAAGGGTATATTTTAGAAGAACTTAGGTCAAATACTACTAGGGGAAAATATGCCTGAAACCTAGCATATCTAGGTGCGAAAAACTTGCACAAACACTTAAACTAAAAAAGACGCAAAGAACAAAACTTGCGCAAACACTTAAATGAAAACAAACACAAAAGAGAAAAACTTGCACAATACACTAACAAAAAGATACTTCTATTCACAATAGATGTGCCAAACAACACAAGTAAAAAAGTGTGAAAAGGAAAAAAAAACTAAGTTGTTGCATCTCCGAAACTCGGAGGAAGAGAAACATATACGCCCCCAAGAGAGGTGGGTAGATTAGCTGTCGGTTCGATATCTTGGCCTTCATCATTTTGGCCTTTAACATCGCCGCCTTCTGTTTCTTCTTCAGTTCCCAAGAACGCGGAGCCGGAACTAGAAGAATCGGTAGCATTAAGTCAGACCAGAAGACCCTTTTTTGCAATTAACTCCAGCTCATGAGCCTTAGCGATTTTGGCATCAAAGTCAATGACACACATTTTGGCTTCTTCCAAGGTTTTTCTCCTCAAATTATACATAACATATGGTTTTTTACAACGAGGGAAGTAGTTGGGCACTGAAGTCCTTCTTTAAGTCAGTCTACCTCGGCAGAAAGGCTATCCCCCATGGATCCGGTGGAGTAGAGGCTGACATCAAGCTCGCAGATACTGGAGCTAAAAACTCTATTATGCTCGATGGTCCTCTTATGTTTCTCCTCTTACCAGGCGTACTCTGCCTTGGCAGCGGTAAGCTCTTTAGCTTTGGAGTTTAAGGCTACCTCCAAATTATGCAATCTTTCAGCAGAGGCAGCCTAACGATCAGATGCAGCAAGAACGACATTATAGACTTCAACCCATTTGGCCTAAGTTTCTTCAAATTGTGCCTTTAAGAGGCGACCGCCTGACTAACGGTTACCATTTCTTGCCCGCTTTATTGCAATCGAGCCTCCAACTCAATGACCTCAGTAGTTTGTGCTTCTAATTCTGAGAGGCGAATAGAAGTTGGGTATCGCTCGTCCAAGAGTTGATCTTACTCGGAAGTAAGTTCTTCCTTATCCCGAATCAGCCTTTGAAAGCCCTCGAAAGCAAAACCGTTGGCATGCAAAACAAAAAAATACAAATTTAGAACCATGACACAAAGACTATATCGCCGCTAGGTTGTGCATGGCATTGTTCAACAAACACTCTCCCGAGAGAGTTCTAAAGCCTTGGCTTCAGATAGTTTGCAAACCCCACCGCTCGGGACAGTAGATAGATCTGGTGGAAACCGAGAGAGTAACGGTCCTCCTCCTTTGATAATCTTATGAGGGAGCAACATAATTTTGCCTCAAGTTTCCTTGAACTGGGGGGTTGGGGAAGAGGGACATCATCCTATCGGGCAACTACAACCGGTGGAGATGATGTAGTAATTGCTGGTGGAGAAGGCAGAGTTGGTGAAGAAGGTGATGAAGCTGATGGCAAAGCACCTACGGAAAATGCAGTGCTGGTTGTTGGTTCTCATCAACCGAAGACGGCAGGGACCCGGTACTCAGCCTCACGGTACCGAGCACGGCGATTGGGGCTCGAAAATAGGAGTTGGCATTTTCTACCATATCAAACTCGCCCTAGAGGGCCAAGGCATCAACTTCGGTTGGAGTACCTAGCTAGACAGATTGAGAATTATATTGAGCTGATGAAGATCGTCGTCTTCTATGTAGAGAATCCCCTTTATCACTGGCTTCCCAATCATCGTCAATCACCACGGTGGCTATGGATCACACGGATACGTCATTTGTCACTATGGCATCTGAAGACGGCTCGAGCGCGACACTCTTTGCCTTTTTATTTTTTCCCTGGTCGCGAAGGAATGTCTCCTTTTTTGTTTCTTGTTCTCCGGCCAGGGACTCTGAGAAGAAGCGTTTGCGCCAAAAGCGGGCCCAGAGACACTTGTTCAGGTAAAATCCTCCTGCAGCAACCTCGCCGCATCAACAGTATTAGACAAAACGTCCTCCTCGGGGAAGACAACTGAGCCCTAGGGTAGACCTAAATTCAATAGGAGAAAAATATTAATCAACTTCCTTATACGAAAGGTAAACGAAATATGAGTTTTACTTACCATGATTTTTGGCCTTCCACCCGTATTTAAGTGCCACTTCTTTCCACATGCAGGTCTTGGGAGTAGTAACATCCAAAATCTTTTGGACCCACTAGTACAAGCCTTCAACTCTCGATGGAACCCATCGAGTCTCTGAAACAAGTGAAAGAAGAAGAATGATAACAACATGGGAAGAAACAAGTGATGAACTTACGCGTACGGTATCATAATTTCAGAAAGGATGAAGTCGTGGCCGGAATTGATATCCCTAGTGGAAACTACAATGAACTGTTCCATCCATCCACGATCATTGCCATCATCCATGGTTGGTAGTAGGGAATGGTGGCCATGTTTGCTGAAATTTATCATTCCCCCGCAAAAGATCTTGGGGGAATAAAGGTTCATTAATCGAGCTAGGGTTAGCTCGTCTACCATCTCCTGGCACAGACGCCAAAGACAAGCGACTATTATGCATACAGAAGGACTTACTTAATCTCCCTGCTTAAAAAGAATGGGCCCAAAATGATGGGATACGTATAAAAATGCGTAAAACACTTCTTGGGTAAGGTTATCTACTCTGCCATATCAGGAGCGATAATATTTAAATCATGGAAATGGAAGTCTTCCTTCACAGCAGGAATACTGAAAGGACGAATGGAAGAAGGGTCCATGCCCATGGCCCACGTACGAGGGTTAACGGAAGGATGCTTCTCTTCGAAGTCTTTTGTTGTGATGAGACTTCTTGGGATGATGGTGCTCACCATAGCAGGAGCATCAACATCAGCTTTATCTTTATTTTTTGAGGAGTTAGAGTTTCTAAAAAAGAATCCATTTTCATCAGAAAGGAAGAAAGGGTTTCTATGAAGAATAAGGTTAAAGAAAAGTGGAAGACAAAGTGCGAGTTAAGTAAAGAGAGTTTGAGAAAGTTTGGAGAATTATGAAGTGTAAATGAAGAAGTTTGATGCGTATAAGTAAAAGAATAGGCGGCTAAAATCGTGGCCATAATTACCTCGATAACCGGTAAAATTGATGCTAAATCATGGAATAGCATGTGTTCGGGGCATTAAATGTGGTAAGATGTGTGTCTAATCAACTGTTAGAAACTTTTCGGAAGGGGGTCAGAGAATTTCCCACCAAAAAGTGTATCTCTACCAACTTCCCGATGACACAGAGTTATTCCATCGGAAAGTAGGGGGACTATCTCTACAGGGTAAAATATGTTAATATTTAATGATCGCATAAGAAAGCGACACGTGGAGCCGAACAAGAAGATAATCGAGACCAGAGGCAATGATCTCGTTTGCTATTGAAGAAAATGTTATTTATAAAGACAAAATAACTATCTACCACCTAGTTGTATTCAATCAAGAATATTCTATAGCATTAAGTGCATAGTCTGTTATAGAATATATGACACTCATTTCACACCGTTACACAATCTTCAATGGCCCTCATAATTATCATTTAAGAGGGGCTTGATTCTAGGACTTGTTTCCCTAGGTGTAACTATAAATAGTAAGCTCTATAATCATTTTAAGTGGACAAATTTTCTGACAAGCATACACTATATTCTATCAAAATCTCAACGACATTCTACTTTCTTCGTTATTTATATTGTTCTAACTGCCTCTGGTAGTTCTGCGCCCGAGACTAAGATATTTGTCGTTTTATTTCAAATTTGAGGCTAAGTCTTATATTTTTGTCTAATTCATCTATTATTTTTGGATCAAATCGATTCACTTGTCTATATGCCACATATAAATTCAACTATATCATTTTACGAGTAAACGTGCCAAATACCTATACGACCCCTTAAACTTGGCTCCAATTTTCATTTTAACACCTTAACTAAGCCTATTACCTATTTAACACTTCAACCCAAATCAAAGTATGCCTATTGAACACAAAAGCTGACATGGCAAGAGAACTGTATTTCACCCCCTCTTAGGCGCGTGAAATTAAAGTGTTTGAAATCATGTTTTTCTTTTCTTTTTCTTTTTTGTTTAAATTAAAATTGACTTTTTTATAAAGGCCACCCATAACCACCTTATCTCCACCGTTGTCGCTCCTCCACCAGCACTACCGGTCCGAGTCAGAATATCATCACTGCATATACTAGTCAATTCTTAGGACAATTAACCCGATCAACAAACAACACCAAAAAATTAAAGAGAAAAATCAACAATCGCAAAATTGATTCACCAAATTACGTCTTTCTCTCTAAGCATGCACCTCCATTATTGCTCTATTTTGCATCTTCTGAACTATGACAAAAGAAAGATAGAAGAATGTTTTCTTCTCCAACAGCGAATTTGGGCAAAATAAATACGTCAATGGAAGATTTTATCCATATTCTATCTATTGTTTTCAAAATTTCCAGATTCTGCTCACCATCTTCTTCAGCTTCGCCATATTCTTTCAACCAAAATCTGAACTTTTTTTTTTGTTATAGCGAAAAAAATTTAAAAACAAAAATGATTTACCTGACCGTCAGTTTTAGATGTGATCCCCAACGAGTGAGAGGGATCTGAACGAAAGCAGAAGAAGATCGGGAATGGGAAAAGAGGATGACCAATGACACAAGAGAATTAAAGAAGAAGAAAACTAGCGGCACGGTGGGAGTGGAGAAGATGAACAACGATGAGTAAGGGATCCAACGACCATGATGCTTTTTTACAACAAAATAATAACATCGTGGCTTTTTTTAGTGATATGGCTTTTAATGATCTGTCATTTTTCATTGGTTATATTTTCATGCAAAACGACGTTTGAGCTACACACATTTTTCAGGGACTTAGTTTTTAGTGTTTCATAGCCACACTTTGATTTGAGTTGGAGTATTCAATATGTTTTGGGCTAATATGAAGTGTCAAAATAGAAACTAGAACCAAATTTAAGGGTCGTCTAGGTATTTGGCTAAGTTTTAATAATTTATTATTATGAAGTTGTAAACAATGCAAGCATTTTCGTTGAGGAGTATTATATAAATGTCCCAAATAAATCATAACTTACCAATATCTAGCCATTTGTTACGACTCAAAACCCACTAGTCGTGATGGCTGCTGAGTCGATCCGCTAGGTAAGCCAACTAACAGAAAATACAATCCAAAAGAAATTATAGGAAAATAGTAAAGAATTAGCTAAACATTTACAACCTGACCCAAGACTTGGTAGTACGACTCATGAGCTTCTAAGACTTGGAATTTACAAAGCTAGTACGAATAAATACATGTTCTGTTGAAAGATACATAAACAGAATAGCAAGGACAAAATGCAGCTATATTCGAATGCGCGAACATCTTCAGAATTAGCACCTGACATTCACCAGTAACTCTACTCCAGAAATTTGTACACATCGTACAAAAATATAATATCAGTACAACCGACCCCATGTACGGGTAAGTATTTTATCTAACCTCGTCGAAGTAATGACGAGGCTTTTTAGTTAAAAGACATTTACTGGTAAAACCTATATTACGAATCAGTAATAGAACTATACCACAATATAATAGAGAAGAATACATGAAAATGGTTATGCAAAATAATAATTGAGTGTTAACAGAGATCACAATTTGGCATCCCCAAATACCTCAACCAATCCTTTCCTTAGAATGAAACCAATAAACCACAACAGTCAATTCTTAACTTTAATAGCATGAGGGATGTACCCAGATATCAAGTCAATTGCACGGCAACACCTTTTGTGTTTTTATCCCATCCTCACCCAATATACGTATAACAGAACCAACTAGATGACATAAATACCGATAACATGAATTACAAAGTAGAAAATACGCTATTAGCAATAGTGAACAAGGACAACCATATGGGCAACAATAGAAGACTAAGCGGAAAGCATGTGAATTATGACAGAAATTGGAAACAAGGAATATCAGCTTCAACTAACTAGCATGGTGAAGGCCTAAATACATGTATAACAAATAAGAAGGAAACACATGATATTTACAAGTTAATAAGTAGAGGCATGAATGACTAACATAGATAAAAGGGCTTGTACTAAAGTGCAACAAAATAAATACGATATGAGTGTAATTATAAAAGCATGGAAATGGGCATGATATTTGCAAGTTAAACAAACAGAAGATATGAGTGACAGAACAACAATTGATATAGAGATAAATGATAGAACAATAACAACAAGTCACATCAGATCTGAGATTGCGACAATAACATCTTAAGGTAAAGACATGAACATATACATGGGAAAACAAATATCGCGCGAAGTGCAAATGCTCAAACCAACCAGTCAGGTCGTTATACCATTAATCATAGACTTACCAAAACTAGATAAATAAATATAAAAATTAAAAATCCAAATAAATAAGGTTCTCTCTCTCCAAGAATCACACGCAAAAATCTTCTTCCATAATTTTTAAGTGTGACTAGCAACACTAGATGCAATATGGAAAGAAATATTCATAGATGAGATAGCAAATAAGGTGATGAAATACAATATATATATATATATATATATATATTCCAAAAATATAAGCAAAAAAAGACCTTTTTCAATGTGTATGGTTGAAATTGATTGAAAATATATAGATGAGTCAATATACAAAATATGAGGAAGATTGAAGGTGATTTGGACTGATTTGTATCAAAATTCGTAGTTAAAATCGAGTTCAAATTTTTTTTTTTGCGACACATGTATCAAACATGTATTACTGATGCATCTCACACATAAATATACATGTGATACACATTTGATACAAATATAATACATATGTGATACACAAATGATACACAGTGTGATACACTTTTTTTTTCATGTCCATCTTCTACTTCGAATTTTCAATTCAAACCACCACAAAACTCCACCAAATCATCCAAAAACTGAGATTCAAGCCACTTAAAATGTACATAATGTATTCTAATAACACCCACTCAAAAAAAAACAACGTTTTGACCCTTTTTGGCTACAAACTAATTGGCTAATATTGGTAATGGTTGGCTAATATTAGTAATATTTTATGAATTGGCCAATTTTTATAATAAACTACTTATAAATGGACATACCCTGTAGTTTTTCTTTTTTATATTCGTCAAATATTTAAGAAGAATTAAAATGGTTGCCTTGTGTACAATTTCATAACCACATAAAGAAATTCAAAACTAGCCAGACTTACAAGTGGTCGTTCAAAAATAGCCCAATTTCAAAAGTAATCGAACTTTTGCCTCCTTTCATGTAAAGATAAATCTGAATGAAAATACTGTTCAAAATCGGGAAAAATACTCCAGGATAATATACTGAAGTTCTAGTATAATATACCGGTTCAGCATAATATATTAGAGTTTGGAGCACCGGTGCTCCAGTCTCCAGTATATTATACTGGAGCCAGCAAAGTATATCGGTCCAACATAATATGCTGGAAGTTCATACACGGGTGCACCGAACTCCAGTATATTATGCTGGACCGGTCTCTGTTGCAGCAAAATAGTGACTATTTTTTATTGACTTGGTAAAAAATGACTATTTGTGAATAACCAGTCTGAAAACTGGCTAGACCATGCTATTTTTACCATATTTATTGAAACTTTTACCGTGATCCAACTTTTAACCCAAACAGTAGCTCGTTCAATTGCTTAAATCAATAATAATGCCAAATATAATTTGTATATAATCTATATATACCGATTAGAAAAATAAATAGTGAATAAAAATAATTGTTTATGTAAAGATTCCAATATTTAATGGACATGGGTTATTAGACTTATCGAGAATAGTGAATAAAAGATTGTAAAAATTGTGTGGGGTAGCCATTTTTTAAAGTGGTATTTACTTTTAGGATTTTTACCTACCTATACCATATATCAAACCTTATTACCTTAATTGTTTAAGGATTGTGTTAATTACATTTAAGCATACCAAATTACCATTTATATACCACAATTCAAATTTAAGGTATAATTATTGCTTCATTTATACTAAGTGTGATTTTAGGAGCGTATATTCTCCAATTTTAGTTTACCCGCCTCTCTCTCCTCCTACCCCCACACCCTTCCCCCCCACGTTTTAACTACATTCAGTTAATTCCCCCATTTTCGTCCTCTCACCATTAATGACGGCGTCGTTGAAAGAATACACGATTCCGACTCTGAATCTTGATAATTCCATGTCTTTTGAAAGACTATATACAGTATGAACCAAATCTTTGTTGCAATGGCTTATTTCGTCGTTGAGAATTTCAGCAATGCTGACGAATTGAGGTGTATTAAAGACGGTTGCGACGTAAATTTTTTAGAAATTTTTCGGCGTGTCTCTGTCCAAAGTGGTGCCTAAAGGATTTGATGGGTTGGTCAAAATCAAGCCTTTGACTTTTATGTTTGATTTCTGGGCATTTTCATATGCTTCCTTCACAGCTTTTGTAGTGATTTGGAAATTATTGGAGCTGTCGCAAGGAATTGATTTATATTGAAATGAATCTTCAATTGAGAAGACAATAAAGTTGACAGTGTGGGTGCAATTGTAGTTTATTTATAGTTTTTTTTTTAGAAATTTTGTAGATGAAGAGCAAATTTTGTTGTCAACATTTTTTTTTTGACATAAGATTGTAGTTTAATTGTAGTATAAATGTAGTAATTTTGTAGATACTCTTAAAAATAATATAACTTTATACAATACTTAAACTGATTTGTAGTTTATTTGTAGAAATTTTATCTACAAGATATCTACAAACTAAATACATTGAATTTTAATCTCCCAATTCTCATTTCAATTGTAGCATAATTGGCATTTTCGACATAATTGTATAAGACTTGTAGAAGTTTTAGTCTTCCCAATCTACAATTTATCTACAATTTATATACAATTTATCTACAATTTATCTACATTTCTACAATTTATCTACAATTTATCTACAATTTCTGGAAATATGTCTTCTTCTTCTTCTTCTTCTTCGACGAGTTTCAATGTGAAATTCAGTCAAAACCAAGTCTAATCTTCACCAAAACCCCTCAAAATTGAGATATAAACTCCTAAATATATTCCGAATTATTTACAACATCACCCAATCCAAACAAATAATGATTTTTGAAAACCTAAATTTGAATTCAAAGCTTTCAAACTTTTTAATGGCTATCAATGGTGGAAAATATATAGAAGAACAGATTTTTTCAACTTTCAGATCTCTTTCCGTTTCAAATTTCGTATTTACTGTTGACAGAATCACACGCAGATTTGGTGCCTTCATTTTAGCGCATTTTTAATGGTAAAATCTACCTATTTTTGGATTGGTATATAATTTATAGTAAAAGTGTGGACAACACGGGTAAATAATAAATTATGAATATTTTTGGTAATAAGGTTTGATATATGGCATAGATAGGTAAAAATCCCTTTACTTTTTATCCAACATTTTCAATGCTTAACAATAGTAGCCACTGATTTATTAAAATTAATATGAAAAGACTATGTTACTCTTTCTTCTATTTATTTCATGTTAGGGAAAAGAACTTCCGTGGACTTGGATGACGTCTATGATCTTGATTGTACACTAACACATATCAGTAACTTACAGTAAGTTTTGAGCCATTGGAAGAAAAAAGTTTCTTGTGTTACAATTTTCTGCAACGGAAAAGTTTCCAAGGGTACAACTTAGACTTGTATGCATTATTAATCCCCGCATTACTAATACACCACATATAGCATTATTCTTATACACCCTATCAAACGACCCCTAAGTAACTATACATGTGGGGAATTTAAGAAATGTTCAGACATAGAGTTCTTTGTTGGATCGTCTTGCTAAAACCGTTGCCGGAATCCTTTCTCTATTAAACTCATCCTCTTTATCAGTAACATTAGGCTTTTTGCTACGTTATGGATCCTAAACTTACATTTATATGTTCAAAAGTTAAGGACACTTGGTTCTGAACTTCAATTTTCAAGTTCAAAAGTTAAAGACACTTAGTGCTGAACTTAGAATTACAAGTTCAAAAGTTAAGGACACTTGGTCCTGAACTTATACTAACAAGCTCAAAAGTTAAGATAATAGATCCTGAACTTACAGTTACAAGTTCTAAAGTTAAGGACAATAGGTCCTGAAGTCCTAAACTTAGTCTAACAAGCACAAAAATTAAGCACAATATGTCCTGAACTTAGGCTAAGGAGCCGAAAAGTTAAGGACAATAGGTCGTGAACTTAGACTAACAATCTCAAAAGTTAAGGACAATAGGTCATTAACTTAGACTAACAAGCTCAAAAGTTAAGGATACTTGGTCCTGAACTTACAGTTACAAGTTTAAAAGTTAAGGACACTTGGTCCTGAACTTAGACTAACAAGCTCAAAAGTTAAGGACAATAGGTCCTGAACTTAGACTTACAAGTTCAAAAGTTAAGGACAAGTAGTCCTTAACAATGGGTGGTCTTGAACTTCGAGTTCCAAGTTCAAAAGTTAATGACACGTGGTCCTGAAGTCCTGAACTTAGAATTGCAAGTTCAAAAGTTGATGACACTTGGTCCTGAACTTTTATGAGTAGAAGGGTGTTTTCGTCTGGCCAGGTAAAGTTTATTAAAGCAGTGGCTAAAGACTAAATACTAAAGACATTTTAAACAGTTGCTTAAAAGTAAATACATGTGTTATTAGTGGCTAACCGTGCACTTCCCCTTAAAAGATTCAACGAGAACTCATATTTAGAGGATCGACATTTGAGATTTTGGTGTCGCATTTTTTTTATTTGTGAATTAGGAAACCCGCAACCGCTACACTTCAGGTGCGCTCTAGGTAAACCCTGCCCTAGTGCAGCTCGCAAACCACATTTGAGAGATAAATCGCACTAGGCAAGCCTCGTGCAACGAGCTCGACCGAAAAAGCATGCATGATGTTTCAAACTTGCGACCTCCTATTTGGAAGATCTCCTGCTCAACCAACTCGGGCGGTGGTGTCGCAATTTTTAATAACTAAAACTTATTAAGTTTTCGATAGAAAATATTTATTTTTAACAAACTTAAAGAATCGAAACTACTCACAAATATAGTTTAGAGTGTTATGAATAATTTATACATTGGATACTACATTGGATGCTACATTGGATACTACATTGGATGCCCATGTTGTGAATAATTGAAAGATTAAATTTCCTATTTTATGTCAATCATCTTTACTTTTTATGCCTATAAAAGGCCATGTAATTGCAATGGAAAAATACACCAAAGTGAAAGAACAAAACTCTCTCCCTTCTTTCTATCTCTTGTTATTTACATTTTACTGCATTACTTTTATTTCATAACATAGAGTTTATTTTAAACATTACCCCAAACGTAAGTGATCATTTTTGTCACTTTTCCTTATTAGAACGAATGAAATATCAGCGGTTTGGTTTTTGCACATCCAAAGCCGCCGAACCAAGCTCGCCGGTTCGGGTGTGGCCATTCGTAGCCCTATCCACACTCGTTCAACCACGACAAAGACACCACTCTCTCCAACTAGAGCACCAAAAATGGCGTCTTCTCTATCTTCTCTATCGACCATGTTGAGCCAGCCTCACTGTGCAATCCGCATCAAATTCCCTAAACAATACTCTTCCTTCCACGTCAGATTCCTCTCGTCGAAGCTTCTCCAACTTCAATCCTCCTCCTACCGCCCCACTTCCGCCGCAATTCGAAGGAGCTCGACATTCTCGATTTCCAGAAACTTCTCCAACTGTCAATCTCGCTCTTCTTTACCCAGCAAAGACCAAATTCCAAGCCTCCACCACTTCATTCCCAAAGCTACTGCTCCCACTGTTCCTGCTTCTGATGTTCAGTCCGAGTAAGTTCTCCGCTTAATCCATAGATATACTATAACAATTCCTTAAAAAGTTTTGTTTTCTAATACTAACTCTCTAACAGTATGTTTGGATAATTGTTACCGTCGTTTTATAATGTATTGTGTTGTAATGTATTGTATCGTACCATATCGTTTTATGAGTACAATGTTGGATAGATTGTATTGTTTGTCATTGTTAAATAATCTTTTGCTGTTTGGTTTGACTGTATCATACTATAGTGTAACGGATAAGTTACTAAAATAACCTTAATTGTTTAAATATTGAATTTATCAAAAATTATGCATGAAATAATTTTTAAAAAATAAAACAGAAGAAGGCAAAACACCTTAAGAAAGCAGAACAGAAGAAGGCAAAACAAAGGAGCACAACTAATTAGAATTGAGTTAAAAACAAAATTAGGAGAAAAAGTAAAATAGAAGGCGGCAAAACACCTTTAACGTTGGCGGCAGAAGTAATGGAAAAAAACAAAGTAGGTTAGAAGTTGGAGATTTGGAGTTAAAATAGAAAAAAAAGGTAAAGGGTAAAATAGAATTGTGGAGTAATAAGTTAGGGCATAATTGGAAAGAAAAATAGGAAACGATCCCACCACACCAAATCGGTTGTTTCAAAAAAGGGGGCTTTTCATTGCTCCGGAACAATGGATTTAACAATACAATACAACCAATTTTAATGAAACAATCAAAACAAACATTGTTTTGGGATAACAATACAATACGATACAATGAAGAACAACCATCCAAACAAGCTGTAAGAGACAGGGGCGGCCCGACAAATTTTGTGGATTAAAGCCAAACTTTATGAGGGGCCTTAACTTTTTAATTTTTTTTATTATTTATTTGAAGTCTATTTTTTTTTTAGCTTTTCTTAGATACAAAGTTATTAATAATTTTCTTATAATCAATAACTCCTAATAAGTATTTCTAAGTTTACAATATAGCTAATTCATTTAGCCTTTCTTTTGACATTGTTGTTCTTGTCAATTTTAATTTTGAAAACTTCTTTTTGCTGAAGCAACGGTAATATGAGTTATGAACATTATTCCATAAGCAATTTAGGCATTTGGAAAAGAACTAAATCTTTTTATTTGATTAAGTGTATCAATTAAACTATTATATTCTAATTGTACTATTTTTCTTGATACTTTTAATTCAGAAAATAAATCTAAACCATCAATATCGATTATTATTATGCTTTAAGGAATATACAATATTAAGGCAATATTTTTTCAAATTTCCAGTATCTAATGATTTTAGTTTTTACTGCCAAATTGAAAACTAAAAATATTTTCATATGCTTCGAATTGTTCAAATCTATTTTGAAGTAAAAAAATAGCCTTGTCTTCTATTTATAAAAGTAATCAACTCTAAAAGACTTTTCGAAAGATTTTGAGATTTCATTATCAACATTCGTATCAAATTGTTACTTCCTATATATCACACGTTTCTTATGAAATTCGGGTTAGATATTCATTTCAATTGCAATTTCTTTGATAGAAATCATAGTAGTTGCAAATCCTTCTTCTCTATATTTGTCAAGGAAAGAAATCAAACTTTTTCATTTTACAGAACTCTTTTTTAAACTTATACATAGTCTATTAAGTGTAACAAAAAATGAGTCCCCCACGAATATGGGGCCTAAAGCGGTTGCTTTACTTGCTTTATGAAAGGGCTGCCCCTGCTAAGAGAAGTACTCGGTACCCACTGGTTTAGAATCTTGGATTAGCTTCTCGTTTTCATGATTGGATCAAAGTACAAGCCTTATGTCGTAGTGCGAGCTTTTATTTTGGATTGTAAACATATTAGGGTCACGTATGAGTGGAATTCAATTATCATTTAATAAGCATGGTATCTTTAACATTTCACATAGTCAGGTTGGTCCATTGCTTCCACTAAGTTGTTAATAATTAGTACGAGACATGAATTTTGTTGTTGTTTCCAAGTCGCCGACCCTGTAGACTTTGGAGCTTTAGTTTGCTCTAATTTTTAAGCTTCGTTGAGTTCTCGGGATCTTGCTGCAAGCGAAGTTTTTTGTTCGGTGTTTATAAGAAAGCAGATCAATTCTGAGCACCAACTTGTTTTGGTTTTTTTTTTAATTTTTTTTGGGGGGGGGGGGGGTGTTGGGGGCAGCAAATTCGCGTGAATGCAACTTACCATATACGAGTTGTTGACTACCTTTGTTAACCTAATAGCTCTATGTCTGATAGTTCACTACAGTCTGAGTGGCATGCTTTAAGCAGCCTTATGTTGTGAGGCATAAAGGGCATGTACGGTTGTTCCTGTTGAACCTCTGACAGTCTGTTTGATTGGAGGAAGGGGAGGGGAAGATAAGGAAGAGAAAATTGACTTATTTTACTATCCCAGTGAAGCATTGATGATTTACTTCCCATTGTTTGGTATAGTTGGAAGATAGGTAAAATTGATATCCTTATTCTTTTCTGTTCAATTTTGGATGGATTTAAAAGGCAACATATGATGTATCCAACTACTCCTATTTTATTTCCTTGTGGACCATGTGAATGTCTTTCTATCCTTACTTCCATTCATCTGACATCTCCCCTTTTAACTTCAACCAAACCAGACATTAATGGAATTACATGCCTCTACTTCATCCTAGCTTCCATAAGTTGTTCCTATCCCAAAGGTAGCAGGTGCTTTGATGTTTTCTGAGCATTTGCCCTCCTAATTGAACGAAGAGGTTGCCTTTGAGATGTTAGGCTCAGCCTTGTTTGGGTGGAAACCTGAAGTCAAATCGTTTGCTGTACCGCTGTAGAGAAAAAAAAGTCCATCTAAAACAACTATATATCCTTAATATGAATGCTCCCTTGGTCCATTGGCTGCAATAAGGAGAACCAACAGTGGCACCACTCTTGTTTAGGCCCTCATGCGTACCTCTGAGGGTCTTAACTGCCATAATAGTGTGTAACATTTTGGAATTAATAATTCCTATACACGTTTCACATTTCTGGAAGTTAGCACATATGTGTGATAATCCCCTTCATCCATGCTAAAGGGCCTCACTATAACCTGTTAGCTCATTTCATAATGATGCTTTTGATCCTGTAGAAGTCCTGGATTCATCTTTATCATCTTGCCCTTAATCGTGATATAGATTTTCATCTAATGTGCATCTTGTCTGTCAAGCAATTGCTAGTGCAAGTTGAAACTAAGTACTCCTTCTGTTTCAATTTATGTGACGTAGTTTGACTCGGTACAGAGTTTAAAAAAAAAAGACTTTTGAAACTTGTGGTTTAAAGACTTAAAAAGGGTAAAAGCTTGGTGGGGTCATAACAATTGTGTGGCTATAAAAGTTTTTCGCTAGGGGCAAATTGTGTGGTAAAAGTTTTTCATTAAGGGTAAAATGGAAAGTTTAAAGTTAAGTTGTTTCCAAATATGGAAATGTGTCATTCATTTTGGAACGACTAATAAGAAAGTGTGTGATATGAGTTGGAATGGAGGAAGTAAATAATTGCATGGATATCCAACTATTGTGAGGAGTGTTTGGGGAGGTAGTTGGGTAAAATATGACTGGGTTCCAGCAGTGGGAAGTGCCGGGGGCATTCTTCTAATTTAGGATGATAAAAGCTTGGAGGTAAAGGAGATTAAGAAGAGAGTTTTTATTTAGCACCACTTAAGGGTGTCTAACGGGCCGAGTTTAACCGTAACCGGACCGTCCCAGACCAGTTAAAACCGTAACTGGCCCAGACCGATATAAGGGGCTGGGTGGGGCTGGGTTAATGGGGTAAAAGGGTTGGTCCGTTTACGTTGAGGCTACCGGTCGGTCAAACCCGGTCAACGGTTTTTTACTGTAGTATCGGTTAACCGGCCCATATCGGTATAACGGCTACTTTCAATTTTTTTTAAAAATGTTTCTACTTTCTAACTGTTGGCCCAACGGTTGTTTTGCACATTTAGCCCTTTTTTGGGCCAATTTTTTTTAAATTTAACACTTTTTGTAATTACTAATTTTGCCCTTTGAAAAACTATAAATACAATCCCCTTATTCTTCATTTCTTCGCTCATCTCTCATTTCTCAAACTCAAATTCTCAATTCAAGTTAAATCATGCCCCGTACTTCTAGAGTGCGCTCATATGTTTGGGAACACTTTGAGGTGGTAGAAGAAAATGAAGCAGTTCAAAAAGTAAAGTGCAAGAACTGTGGTCGAGTCTTAAATCTTCGTCCAAAGTGTGGCACAGGCAGTTTAAAGAGGCATATGAAGAGTTGTCTTGAGCGTCCTCCAGAAATTCGTATTTAAGTTGATTTGAGACAATTTGTGTTATTTTAAAATTATTAGACGTACTTATGCTTAATGTTTAAGTTTGTTAGATTAATTTGAAGTATTATTATGCATGAAAATTTAGTTTTACTCTTTTTTCGTTAATTTACTTGTTAAATGCAAACTTCAATTTTGTAATTTTGAAATAAATGTAGCACTTGCAATTTATAAGTGCAATTTTTTCCCATCTTCATTCTATTCTTTATATTTTTACTTTATATTAATATAACTTACAATAGTTATACAAAATACAAATATTAAAAATTACACTAACCCGACTCGGCCCGGCCCCTTGTACCCGTAACCCGTACGGTTCATTTTTTACCCAGATGAACCCGAACCCGTTAAACCCGGTAAGTCCTAATCGGTAACCCGCCCGATTCCCAACCCGTCCGGTTCCAAAATTTGCCTACCCAGCCCGGCCCGGCCCACCTGTTAGACACCCTTAGCACCACTTTTCAAAGATAAAGTGAGTGGGGATTTGGAGGAGCCTACGGACCGGTAGGAGAAGTGTCCAAAGTGTTTTTCTGGGAGGAACTGGCCAAATGTGATGGGGAATGGGACATTCCATGGGTTCTAGGGGGGACTTTAACACTATTAGATTCCCGGAGGAGAGATTAGGGTGTAGTCTGATTTCGAGGGCCATGGAGGAGTTTTCTGACTTTAATGATCGCTTTCTCATTGATCTTCCTCCGTCAGGGGAAAGGTTTACTTTGGCCAGGGCGGAGGATTCCAACTTAAGGTCTAGACTTGATAGATTTCTGATATCACCCTCCCGGGATGAGCTGGTACCGAATGTGCTGCAGATTCCTTTGCCTAGGTCGACTTCTGATCATTTGCCTATCTTGCTAGATGGATGCAGAGGGAATGGGGTGCGTGCTCCCTTCTGATTCGAGAACATAGTATTGAAAGTGCCAGGATTTGGTAACAAGGTGAAAGAATGGTGGACAAGCTATGGGGTATCAGGGACACCTTCATTCCGTCTTTCGAAGAAACTTAAATTGCTCAAGGGAGATATTATTAGGTGAAATAAGGAGGTTTTGGGGAGGGTAGAGGTAAAAATGAGGGAGCTTATGCATGAATTGGGGGAATTAGAGAGAGGGGAAGGGGCGAGGGAGTTAGATGAATCTGTGAAAGCGAGATTGGAGGAGGTTAAGAGGGAAATAGTCGAGTTAGCAATAGCTCTGGAGACTAGTCGGCAGCAAAAATCGAGGGCGCTCTGGTTAAAGGATGGGGATTCGAATACCAAGTTTTTCCATAGGGATTCAAATTGGAGGAAGTAAATAATTGCATGGATATCCAACTATTCAAACTGAAGAGAAGCAGAAAAGTGTTCAAGAGTTGATCCAAAACTATCTAGACCTAGAGTTTTATGTCCTACTGTAGGAAAATTTAGAACATTCTATTTATTGACAGTGTTTTGACTTGAAAATTCTAAAATATATTGCTCTGTTTTGTTCAAAGTGGGATAATTAAATACTTTAGTTGGTGGAGCTACTAAGTCTGATCTATCAGCAATTTTATATGATTTGTTATGTTTCCAACTTTCTTGTTCCACTTGAAGATATTCATTGACAGTGCCAAATTAGCAACCTTAATTTTATCAGAGAAAACTGATATTTGGGCTTTCTTTTGCTGTAGGCCTGTGATGATATCTGATGTTATGCCAAGAGGTCGCATCTATCATGAAACTTATGGATGCCAAATGAATGTCAATGATATGGAGATTGTTTTATCTATCATGAAGAATGCTGGATACACTGAAAGCGTGGAAGTCCCAGAGAATGCTGAGATAATATTTATAAATACTTGTGCTATAAGGGACAATGCAGAACATAAGGTTTGGCAGAGGCTCAATTATTTTTGGTTTCTTAAGAGACAATGGAAGAGCAATGTTGCGATTGGAAGGTCACAGTCCACACATCCTCCCAAAGTAGTTGTGCTGGGGTGTATGGCCGAGAGGTTGAAGGACAAAATATTGGATTCAGATAAGATGGTTGACGTGGTTTGTGGACCTGATGCTTATCGAGACTTGCCACGCCTGTTGGAAGAGGTGGATTATGGTCAAAAAGGTATAAATACTCTACTTTCACTTGAAGAAACTTATGCGGATATTAATCCAGTTCGCATCTCCAAAAATTCTATATCTGCATTTGTATCTGTGATGAGGGGTTGCAATAATATGTGCTCATTCTGCATTGTTCCCTTCACTAGAGGGAGAGAACGATCTCGCCCAGTGGAATCAATTGTGAAAGAGGTCGCTGAACTTTGGAAAGAGGGAGTGAAAGAGGTTACGCTTCTTGGCCAAAATGTAAATAGCTATAATGATACATCTGGAGTTGAAAATCCGGCTGAACCAGCAGTCAGTTGGGAACTTAGTGATGGATTCTCCAGCATGTGCAAAGTAAAACATGTGGGTCTACGGTTTGCTGATCTCCTAGATAGGCTTGCGACAGAATTTCCTGAAATGCGGTTCAGATACACTTCCCCACATCCTAAAGATTTTCCAGATGATTTGCTGTACGTTATGCGGGACAGGTACAATATCTGCAAAAGCATTCATCTGCCAGCACAGTCAGGCAGCAGTGCAGTGCTTGAAAGAATGCGTCGTGGATATACTCGAGAAGCATACTTAGATCTTGTGAAGAAGATAAGGGATATAATACCTGACATGGGCATAAGCAGTGACTTCATATGTGGTAAGATTGTATTCCATTGTGTTTTCTTAATTACTGGGACCTCACTTAAGGCTGAACATCCATGCTACAAATGCTATAAACGGATATGGTCTGTTACTTTAGGTTTTGGGGAAATATTTGTGTCTTTGTTTTCTAGTTATTTTATGATACTTCCTCTTTTTACTTTATTACTTTTTCAAGAATGCTAGTCTTTTTCTGGGAGACTTTGCTTTGTCATCTCGATTTATCATAGATTAAGATATAGAAATTATATGACTATTCAAAGAGTTGCTACAGTATTTTATATTTACATTAGACGAGCTAATGCTTCTGCTTCCTGACTTCTCACATTCAGAAATTGATCTAGGAGTTCTTGAATTATTCAAATGTCGTGAGAGGACAAACTTTTCATGGTTAATAGGCAGATGGCATTAGATGGGAGCTATACAAAATGACTTATTTGGCTCTTAATTTGACACGTTACTTTCAGGTTTCTGTGGAGAAACAGAAGAGGATCACAAAGACACACTAAGCCTCGTAGAGGCTGTTTGTTATGATATGGCATACATGTTTGCTTACAGCATGAGAGAGAAAACACATGCCCACCGAAAATATGTTGATGATGTTCCTGATGATGTCAAGCAAAGGAGGCTCACAGAATTAATTGAGGCTTTTCGTGGGAGTACAGGTCAGAACTATGACTCTAAAATTGGCACTCTCCAACTTGTGTTAGTTGAAGGGCCCAATAAGAGAGCCCCAGACACAGAGTTAATTGGCAAGAGCGACAGAGGCCATAGGGTATCATTTACTAACCTGCCTATCCCAGATAAGGTTGATAATAATGGGAAGCGAAACCCAAAGATTGGTGATTATGTTGAAGTGCACATAACAAAATCTACAAGGGCATCACTGTTTGGAGAAGCACTTGCTATAACTAAATTGAGTTCATTTTACAGCTCTTCACATGAAGAAGCTGTTGCCTTTGCCAGCAGAACTTAAGCTATTGTTAAAGCTTCTGTACTACAGTTTGCGCTTCCATCTTGCCTTTCTTTTGAAATCACAGTAGCCATGTATTGTTAATAGAGTAGCATTCATTCTGGTAGCTTAAAGATTTTTTGCTTTCGTACTGAGTTTTATTCTGGCTGTTTAGTCAGTCATTTTTGAGCTGGTTAATTTTCAGGACACGACGTACTTGCTCAACTGTTACAGTCAGGAGTCTGGCTTGTTAAGAAAATAGTTTTTCAGTCAAGAACTCTGAGCCTCTTGGTTGCTCAATATTGATAATCTTGTGCTATTCACTAGTTGGGAAGTCCAAAAGCTGTGATCTCAGTAATAGTTATGGTAATCATAACCACCTCTTCACATGCTGAAACTTTGTCTCGCCATTAACAGTGCCTTACAGGCAAAAACTAAATATTCATCGAAGTGAACTATGTTGTCTTCACATGTCGCATCCAAGGGCTTGCTCCCCTTGACCCAAAACTGATCGACCTAGCCAGGAGCAGGTTGAAAAGAGCTCTAACAGGCCTTGGAGGACCGAATCAACATATGTGGCAAAATATAGGGATGACTTGTAGCTAGGGGGTGAAAGGCCAACCAAGATCGGATATAGTTGATTTTCCGCCAGATCTATTTTAGTAGAGCGTATGATGTCGATGGCCCGAGGGCCCTCCTCTCTCTCTCGCCCTCCCTCTCTCTCTTACACACACACACAAACTAAATTGATAACCAAATTTGCCTTGAAACACCATTATTATGGTAGTTTAAAAATGCATTGAGAAATTAAATTCGACTTGGTCTATTCACTTTGTTGTCGAATGTTTGTTTAGTTGTGTAACAGACATTAGTCAGTGGCAAAAATGTTCAGAACTTTTTGAGGAGAATTATAAATTGCACGTCATATTGGTAAAATATAGCTCAGCCAATACAAGATGGAGCAATGTGGACGTATATGTACGACTTAGTATATATATCAGTTGGTAGCAATCAATAATGTTATTGTTAGGTTCGCATCTTCCGGTCAACCGTCTCTTGTGGGGATTTTTAGGCCTACTTGGAATCTACCAAACCTTAGCACGGCCACTTGGAACCTACCTACATCTAGCACGATACTTGGAACCTACTTGCACCTAGTACGATCACTTGAAACCAACTCGCACCTAGCACGGCCACTTGGGAACTATTTGCGCCTAGCTCCTCCAATCTCAACCTACCCCACGCCCAACACGACCATTTGGAACGTACGTATATGCGCTCAGCACGGCAACTTGAAGCCTACTTGCGCCTAGTACTAACACTTGAAACTTACCAGCACTCAGCATGACAACTTGGAGCATACTCTCTGTTATGCAGCGCCTTCCTGAGATTCATTGGAAGAGCAACGTAAGGCTAAGCAACTGATGTGAGTGCAGTTGCTGTCCGCCAACTGAGGTCCCCTCCGTGCGCTAGACTAGATTGTCAGTGCCGCACGGGAAAACCAATGTTGAGAGAAATTGAGAGAACAGAAAATGAGAATTTAGAATGAAAGAAAGCTGGATTGCATTAATAAAAGCTATTACAGAAAAGCGAGGCGGTGTCGAGGGGGAGAGACACCAGTACAGAGAATGGTTGCTTGCTAGAGAGTTTTGATTGCTTGATCCCCCCCTAATAATGCTTAAAAAAAATAAACCAAAGCTACACGACTAGACTTGAAACAGCTGGAGAAACATAATGTAAGTGCATGAAATAAAACTACTCTATATTTACAATGGAAAGGACTTAGTTTCTATAAAGCAGGGAGAGGTCCCTTTGTCAGTAGTAGTGTCTTTGGCATAAGGGTCTGTGCGCGCGGCGTTGTCTGTGCGCGCGGCGTTATTGGAATCTGCCTACGGCTGGGCGCTGGCGAGGGATATCGGTGGGGCGACAGAGGCACCTGCGCGCTTGTCACTTGGCGCGGCCAAGACCACGGGGCCGTCCGTGGTGCTAGGCGTTGGGAGGCTTGTTAGGACGCCACGGGGCGCACCCAAAGGGTCATGGGGCATGGCTGGAAAGCCGCTCATGACATTCTCCCCCACCTGAGTTGGCGACGTCCTCGGCGCCTTACTTGCAAAATAATCTTCAATGAGGCTCTTGTAGGCTTTGAGGTTTGTTCCCCTCTCCCAAGTATTCTCTTCTGCATCACAGCCTTGCCATTTCACCAAGAATTCTTGGTGATCTTTCCTTGAGGCATGAATCACTCTGTCATCAAGGATAGCTTCAGCACGCCTTTTTTCGGTTGAATTGAGACCTCGAATACTGGGTATTGTAAGTTGGCTTCTTGAAGGATCCTCTGTGTCTTCTCGAAAGGTTTCAGGAGACTGACATGGAAGACAGGATGAATTTTCCACCAAGCTGGGGTATCCACCCGGTATGCAACTTTCCCAATGCGTCTCTCAATTGGCAAAGGTCCAATATATTTTTGCAATAGGCGAGGGTCATGGACTCCCACAAATAAGTACCGCTTTGGGATTTTGACCATCACTTTGTCTCCTACTTGATATTCAACAAAGCGACGATTCTGATCAGCATGCCTCTTCATCCGCTTCTGCGCTTTGACAAGATAGCTCCGCACTATCTCCAGATTCCGCTTCCACTCTTTTGAGAAACTAGTAGCTCAAGGAGACTTAGCCGTGTTTGGTGCATTCACAGTCTGTGGGAGTAGCGGTTGCTGTCCGGTAATAATTTCAAAAGCGCTTTTGTTTGTACTAGAGCTCTTTTGTGAATTGAAACACAGTTGAGCAGCATCCAGAAGCTTCACCCAATTCTTCTGCGATCCGGTTAAAAAGTGGCGGATATATTCCTCCAACATACCATTGAACCGCTCCATCTGGACATCAGATTGCGGATGAAAACTTGAGCTGTGACTCAACTTTGACCCAAGGCACTTAAAAAGTTGGGTCCAAAAGTTGCTGGTGAAGCGTGAGTCGCGATCACTAACAATGTCTTTGGGCAGACCCCAATATTTGACGACATGAGAGAAGAAGAGTCGAGCTGTATCTTCTGCTGATATATATTGTGGGGCTACAATAAATGTGGCATACTTGGAAAACTGGTCTACCACAACCAAGATAGTTGTGAGATCTCCGACCTTGGGCAATCCGGTGATGAAATCCAGAGAAACACTTTCCTAAGGTCTCTTTGGGACAACTAGTGGTTCCAAGAGTTCCGCTTGTGTCAAGCGGTCTGACTTGTCCTTCTGGCATACTAGAAAAGTCTTCACATACTGAGTGACATCGTCGTCCATTTGAGGCCAATAATAGGCACGACGAAGTAACGGCATGGTGCGTTCTTCACCGGGATGACCAGCTCATGACATTCCGCAAGAAGAGTTCTCCGCAGATCTCCTCCTTTTGGAACATAAAGTCGGTTCCCTTTGACTTTCACAAAACCATCTTCCACGTAGAACTGGCGAGACTTGCCATGTCCTACCAAATCAACCAAATACTGAGCAGCGGGATCCTTTGTGAGTAGATCCTGTATCTGGTCCCTGATGGAAGTGGCTACTTCGCTCCCCCTTAGGATGGCGAGTAGGCACACCGATTCTAGTTCAGCTCTCGACTGAGTGCATCAGCAACATGATTGGTCTTTCCACTGCGGTACTCTAGGTTGAAGTGGAATTCAGCTAGGAGTTCCTACCACCTGGCCTGTCGACCATTCAACTTTGGCTGGGTCATGAAATGGCTGACCGCTGTATTGTCTGTCTTGACCACGAACGTGGTTCCCAGCAGATAATGCCTCCAAAGGCGCAAGCAATGGACGACATCTAATTATTCTTTCCCATAGGCAGCATAGCGCCGCTCCGCATCCTTCAGCTTCCTACTCTCATATGCTACGGGGTGCCCTTCTTGCATCAAGACCCCACCAAGAGCGTAGTCAGATGCATCCGTTTGTACCTCGAACGACTTGGCCAAATCAGGGAGAGCCAAGACGGGACTACTAGACATAGCCGCCTTTAATGCGTTGAAGGCCTCCGCTCTCCTTGGTCCCCAATCCCAAGGTTTGACCTTCTTGAAGAGTTCTGTCAATGGCACGGCGATAAGAGAGTAGTTCTTCACAAACCACCGGTAGAAGTTGCATAGGCCAAGGAACGCCCTCAAGGCGTGGACATGCTTTGGCGGCGGCCAGTCTATGATGGCCTGAATCTTCTGTTGGTCCATCTTGATGCATCCTTCCTCAATGACATGTCCGAGGAAGTCAATTTAATCCTGAGCAAAGGAGCATTTGGACAGCTTGGCATATAGCTCATGCTCCCGCAAACGAGCTAGGACCTTCCGCAAATGCACTAGGTGTTCTCCCAATGTTTGGCTATATACCACAATGTCATCCAAGTAGACTACCACAAATTCATCAATGTACTCTCGGAAGACTTGGTTCATCAAGGTGGAAAATGTGGCTAGAGCATTAGTCAAGCCGAACGGCATGACCAGGAAGTCGTACGACCCATATCTTGTTACACAGGTCATCTTGTGCTCATCACCCTCTGCTATCCGAACTTGCCAATAACCGATCTTGAGGTCTATCTTGGTAAACATCGTCGCACCACCCAGTCTATCAAACAAGTCTGCCATCAAAGGAATAGGGTACTTGTTCTTTACTGTGATTTTGTTTAGAACTCGATAGTCCACACAAAGTCGCAGGCTGCCATCATGTTTCTTTTGGAATAGAATAGGGGACCCATATGGGGACTTTGAGGGTACAATGATCCCTGTATCTAGCATTTCCGTCAATTGTCTCCGGAGCTCGATGAGTTCGGGTTGTGACATTCTGTAAGGCGCCCGGGCAGATGGCTTCGCGCCCGGCACCAACTCAATCTCATGGTCCACAGTACGCCTAGGCGGGAGCCGCTTTGGCATGTCTTTTGGCATGACTTCTTCAAACTCCAGTAGTAACTCCTTCACAGGTTCAGGTATGAGACCCGAGGAGCGTTTTATATGTTCAATGCAGAGGTTTGCCAGGAACGTAGGTTCATTCCTTTTGACCCCCTTCTTCAACTGTAAGGCCGAGATGTTCTCAACGGCCATCTTCTTGGGAAGGCAAGGGATAATACAGGGCTTGGCCCCATTGGCTCCCATCATCAGTAGCATGTATGCAAATGGTACAGGCATTGTGTTGGATTGCCTTAGGAATTCCAGTCCAACAATCAACTCAAAGTCATCTATGATCACCACTCGCAGGTTGAATTTTCCTTCGTAGGGTCCAAGCTTCACCAATACCTCTTTGGCTATTCCACCCACTGGTTGGGGAGGTGAGTTGATAGCCTTGACACTGCCTTTACCTTTCCCCACAACTAGTCCAAGGCGCTCCACCTAAGTCGAGGCCAAGTAGTTGTGGGTAGCACCCGTGTCTATCATAGCCCGAATGGGCTTGCCATTCACCTTCATCTCGACTAACATTAAGGTCCTCTCTTTTTTAGGAGGAGTTTCTTCATCCGCCTTTTTTTTCCCTTTCTTCATGACTGGACGTGAGTCCTTCTTCTTACGGATGCTAGCACTGGTCTCCGCTAATGCCTCAGAGATGGAACCTACAATTGCATTAAAGGCACCTACTGGCTCAGTCTGGTCTGCATCGTCTGAGTCGTCATCCGTCCCATCATCAATAGCTTGATGGGCATTCATCTGTGCATGTGGGCATTCGTTGTTCCAATGTGGTCCGCCGCAATGACGGCAGCCTGAAGGAGGCTTTCTCCCCTGGTCATTGTTGTTTGAAGTCGCACTGTTGCTGCTTGAGGAAGGAGCTCTAGATTTGTTTGAGTTCTGATCTCCCCCACTTTTGCTAGGACCACCATTGCTAGGCTGGCCCCTTTTGAAACCTGCTCGGGCAGGCGACTAAGGACTTTCGAGCTTCCATTTGATAGTCCCCAAGGCATTTAGCTGCTTGGATTGCCTTGGGAAGGGTATCTACCCTTTGTCTCTGTAGCTCCATGCTGGCATAAGGTTTCAACCCTTCCATGAAGGTGAAGAGTTTGTCCTTGTCTCCCATGTCGTGTATGCTTAACATGAGTGCGGAGAATTCTCGCACGTAGTCCCGCACTGATTTTGTCTGGCGGAGCTCTCAAAGTTTTCTCCTGGAATTGTATTCAATATTCTCGGGGAAGAACTGCAGGCGTACGGCTGCCTTCAGTTCTTCCCATGTCTCGAGAGCATCTTCACTGGTCTTGATGGCTTCATACTTCACCCACCACCAGAGTTTAGCATCACCCTGAAGATACATGGCAGCAGTTGCCACCTTCTTAGCTTCCTCCAGATCCCCAACAGCATCAAAATACTGTTCGATATCAAAGATGAAGTTTTCCACTTCCTTGGCATTCCTAGCTCCACTATATTGCTTTGGCTCAGGAATTTTCAGTTTCTTTATCGCGGAAGCAGAATTCACAGCACATCCAACTTGGTTCCCATCTCCTCGGAGTAGGCCCTGTAAAGCAGCGTTGACAATATTGAATTGGTCTGTCAATTTGTCAATAGTTTATTGCATGGCAGTCACCTTTTCTGCCTCTTGTGCCCTGTGGGCTAAATCCTCGGTGCGCTCCTGTTAGAGCCCCTTGCATTTCTCAAAAATTTCGGCTGCCTCTGTGGCTGCCGCCTGCCGGTATCCCTCGGAGTCGCAACTGATGTTTTCAATATCAACTTTGACCTGAAGCACCCTGCGGTCCAGGTCGTCCAACCTTTGCAGTAGGCTGGTTCTTAGTTCAGTCACCGTATCCACAATAGGCCGCAATACCTCAACCGTCCCTTCGAGAGCCGCAATGCGGTCCCCATGATTCACCATGGTCAGAAATGGTGGTAATGTCAATACGTTCCCTCATCCGATGTCGAGCCTAGGCTCTGATACCAACTGTTACGCAGCGCCTTCCTGAGATTCATTGGAAGAGCAACGTAAGGCTAAGCAACTGATGTCAGTGCAGTTGCTGTTCGCCAATTGAGGTCCCCTCTGTGCGCTAGACTAGATTGTCAGTGCCGCATGGGAAAACCAATGTCGAGAGCAATTGAGAGAACAAAAAATGAGAATTTAGAATGAAAGAAAGCTGGATTGCATTAATGAAAGCTATTACAGAAAAACAAGGCGGTGTCGAGGGGGAGAGACACCGGTACAGAGAATTGTTGCTTGCTAGAGAGTTTTGATTGCTTGATCCCCCCTAATAATGTTTAAAAAAAATAAACCAAAGCTACACGACTAGACTTGAAAAAGCTGGAGAAACATAATGTAAGTGCATGAAATAAAACTACTCTATATTTACAATGGAAATGACTTAGTTTCTATAAAGCAGGGAGAGGTCCCTTTGTCAGCAGCAGCGTCTTTGGCATCAGGGTCTGCGCGCACGACGTTGTCTGGTTATTGGAATTTGCCTGCAGCTGGGCGCTGGCGAGGGATATCGGTGGGGTGACAGAGGCACCTGCGCACTTGTCACTTGGTGCGGCCAAGACCACGGGGCCGTCCGTGGCACTAGGCGTTGGGAGGCTTGCTAGGACGCCACGGGGAGCGCCCAAGGGGTCATGGGGCATGGCTGGAAAGCTGCTCATGACGCATGTAGCACGACCACTTGGAACCTACCCACATCTAACACGACCACTTGAAACTTATCCGTACTTAGAACAGACACTTGGAAACCACCCGCGAGCCTAGCACAACCACTTGGAATCTACCTGCACCTCACACGGCCAGTTAGAAAATAGTTGCGCATATCACGGTCAATTCGAACCTACCCGCATCCAACACGCTCACTTGGAACCTACCTACGCTCTGCATGTCCACTTGAAGCCTACCCGCGCCTAGCACCGACACTTAGAACATACCCACGCCTAGCACGACCACTTGGAACCAACTCCCGCCTAGCACGATACTTGGAACCTATTTGCACCTAGCACGATACTTGGAACCTATTCGAACCTAGCATGGAACTTCGAACCTACTTGCACCTAGCATGACCACATGGAACCTACTACCGTCTAGCATGACCACTTGGAACCTGCCCGCGCCTAGAACGACCATTTGAAAAACTACTCGTGCCTAGCACGAGCACTTGGAGCCTACTCGAGCCTAGCACATCCACTTGAAACCTACCCGCGCCTAGCACGGTCACTTGGAACCTATCCGCACCTAGCATGACAACTTGGAATATTCCCGTGCATAGAATGACCAATTGAAAATTACCCTCGCCTAGCAAGAGCAGTTGGAGCCTACCCGTACCTAGCACGACCACTTGGAACCTATCCGCGCTAAGCACGACCACTTAGAGCCTACCTGCATGTAGCACATGTACTTGGAACCTACCGATGCCTAGCGCTATACTTGAAACCTACCCATGCCTAGCACAACCACTTGGAGCCTACTCGCGCCTAGCACGACACTCGGAAACCACCCTCACCTAGCACGATCACTTGAAAGCTACCGACGCCTAGCACGCCACCTGGAACCTACCCTCGCTTAGCATAGCCATCTGGAACCTACTAAACCTAGCACGATAACTTGAAACCTATCCGCACATAAGACGACCACTTAAAACCTACCCCCGCTCAACACATTCACTTGGAGCCTACCCACGTCTAGCACGACAACTTGGAACCTACTTGCACTTAGTACAAGCACTTGGAACCTACTTACGCGTAGCATGGTCACTTCAAAACCACCTGCGCCTAGCATATCCACTCGGAGAGGAGAATAATAAACTGCATGTCATCCAGGTAACGTACAGCTCAGATAACATGGAGCAATGCAGACACTTACATTACATGTACGACATAGTTATATATTATCAATTGGTAATGATGAATAATATTATGGTTAGATTCGCGTCTTGTGTTTGAATATACTATTAACCATGCAGTTTAGCTATAGTATTATGTTTTATTCTTTATGGCATAATTATTTATTTGATCTATTCAATTCAATAAAGTATTACTTTAAATAGATTATTTATTACATGTGTGTCCGTAATAGACGTTTTAGTATATGGAGTCTTAGCTCACGCACAAAAGATTAAATTGTCGGTTCTCATAATTAATAATTTATGTTCACAATTGAAGATATTGTTGGAAAAAATATCTTGATGACTGTAGCACAAGATTAAAGTATAATTTATCTTGATTATGGGAGTGGTTTTACTCCAATTTCTTGTGCTAGTATACTTAGTGTATATTGAACGGACCAAGTAGAGAAAAGATATTTTTGTACTGAATATATAAAATATTTTCTCCGATTCATTAAGTAAGCTTACACTCCTAATCTAGATATAGTTATTATGATTAATGTGATTTGTGTATTGTTTCGATTTATCAAAAGGTACAACTCTATTCAGAGTTAGTGTATGCCTAATAGATTGGACAATAACAAATAGCATTTGAGAAATAATAATTAGTTGACAGAATTCATGACTCGACATTGAGTTTGATAATATCCCTTTATGTAAGCTTATAAGTTTTCATGTGAAAACCCAGCCGGTGGATTTTGTATCTGTCACATAAAATAGTTTAAGCGAAATTATAAAGGATTTAATTAGTTTATTAAATTGAATTGCCACTGATTTAGTTTAATGAACTGGTATTTGTAAATTTTAACACGGGGAGTTAACCATGTCTTCATTCAACCCACTTACTTTAATTTTGAACCAAAACAAGCTAGAAGGGCCGAATTATGTTGACTGGAAAAGGAACCTTGAAATGGTCCTAATTGCTGAAGGTTACAAATTCGTAACAACTGAGGAGTGCCTAGAAAAACCTAATGAAGATGCTACTGATGATCAAGTTAAGGCCTATGATAAATGGGTTAAGGCTGATGAGATGGCATGATGTTACATTCTTTCCTCTATGGCGAATGTTTTGCAACATCAGTATCAGTCTATCGAAAGACAAAGAGATGTTTGGTGAGCAAAATCGTGCAACTAAGACGACAATCATGAAATCCCTTTTGAATACCAAGATGGCTGAAGGATCATCAATTAGGGACCATGTTCTGAAGATGATGGGTCTACTGAATGAACTGGAGGTCCTTGGAGTTGTGATTGATAAGGAATCTCAAGTTGAGATGGTCGTGCAGACTCTTCTTGATAGTTTTCAATAATTTTGATTGAACTATAAATGAATAAAATGGATTTGTCACTAGCGAAATTATTGAATGAGATGCAAGCGTCATAATTTATTATCAAACAACAAGCTCTGATTGTAGAGTATAATGTTGAGAAAGCTTCGGTTTTTAAGTTGAGAGGTGATAAGAAAAAGAAGAAGGCTCACAAGGTTTTGGCACCTAGAAGTGCACCTGCTGGTGTGAAAAAACCCAAAGGAAAGTGCTATCACTGCAAACAACCTAGGCATCACAAAAAGTAATGCACTGCCTATCTGGCAAAGTAGAATAAGCAAGGTAATTCAAATTTAAATATCATTGAAGCTTGTTTAGCAGGTGTCTCTATCATGTTTTGGTGTGTAGATTCAGAAACCACTAATCATATCTACACTACTTTGCAGGGGTATCAGGAAATGTGGTGTCTAAGTGAGTATGAAGTTTGCGTTTTTCAAGCCAATGGCGAGCCAACACCAGTTTTAGTATTAAGAGATATTAAAATTTTATTTTGTAGTGATAGAGTTTTAGTTTTAAAGGATGTTCTTTATTTACCTTCTATTAGAAGGAATTGATTTCGATTTAAAAAATAATGGATGTTGGTTATAATATTTATTTTGCTATTAACTCCGCTGTTATTAAGTTTAAAAGATATTTTATCTATACTGCTGCTAGAGTGCATGACCTTTTTATTCTTGATAAATCTCCTCGTGTGCTACAACCAAAAGAATTGAATACCAATAATTTTCCGCATAAAAGAAAATGTATTTCTGAATTGAGCCGAACTTATTTGTGGCAATTACGTCTAGGCCATATAAATCAAAATAGGATTTCGAGGTTCGTTTCAGATGGACCTTTGAGTTCATTGAAAGTGGTGGCACTGCCAACATGCGAATCCTGTCTAGAAAGAAAAATAACCAAGAGACATTTTTCCTCAAAAGAAAATAGAGACAATAATAAGTTAGAATTAATTCACTCTGATTTGTGTGATCCTATGAATATACTAGCAACAAGTGATTTTGAGTACTTTGTGACTTTCACAGATGGTTAATCAAAATATGAATACATTTATCTTTTGCGCCGTAAGTTTGAATGCTTTGAGAAATTCAAAGAATTTAAGACGGAAACAAGAAACTGTAAACACGTAATTTTTGACTTGTACGACTTTTAAAGTTAGTTTTAGTATTCTTAGTATTTTAAAGTATATAATTGAGCAATTTAATAGGATTTTAGTCTATTTTTATTTTTAATTTCAAAACATAATTTTTAAAACACAAAAATATTTTTATTTTTATTATATTATATATTTTTCTCAGTTACTTGAGGTCACTAGTATTTTTGGTTGCAAAATTATTTTAATTTTCCCAAACTTTATTTTAATATAATATTTGAGAAAATTCAGTTCCATTTTAAATGTAAGATTTTATTGTTATTTTAAAGTCAAGAGGTATTTTAGTAGTATTTTATTAGTTATGCTGTCTTTGGAAAAGGAATATAAGTCTTGTCTTTTCAATTTAAGAAGCTCAATTCAGCCAACTATCCAGAAGCTCAATTTAGATCCTTCACTTGTGAGCACGTGATTTTTGCCCGACCAAAATACTCCTACAAAATCATAAAATAGATTTCTTTTAGTTTTATTTTAATTTTTCATAGAATTTTTAGAAATATTTACTTAATTGTTTGCATTTTAATTGCATCATTTATATTTTTAAAAGCATGAAAAATACCCCCCAAAAAATATTCAAGTTTCATGCATTGCATCTTTTTTAGGTTGTTATTTGCTTTTTTAGTTTGAGTTGGTAATTAATTGCATTAATAGATAAAAAATCAAAAATATAAATTATTTCACATTTTAGCTTTAGTTTTATAAACTAGTACCTTTTATTTTTATTAGTCCTAAATTAATTAATTATTTTAGTATTAAAAATAGATAACTAAATCAATTTACATTTTTAGATTTTGTCTAGGACTTAATTTAGGTTTAATTAAGTTCATTGGTACTTAAAATTAGAAATTAAAGGAAATAAAATTAATTCAAAGAAAAAAATAGAGGCCCGTGTGGACTTGATTTGGGCCCAATTCGTTCCAGGCCCAAGCTTTTTCGCCCCAAATCCACCCAGCCCAATTTTCCTACCCTGTCCAGCCCCCCACTTAATAAAATGGTGTCGTTTTAGCAACAATCAATCCCAGTCGTTGATCATGCTTGATCTAACACACGAGAACTCAACATCCCACCCCCAAATATATGTCCTAATCCTATCACCAAACCCTAGAGATTCCTCCCCCCCCCCCC
>MU765231.1:62082-98810 GCA_026770625.1 Nicotiana glauca
CAAACCACTCTAAATTTTCACCATACAATCACTCTTCCCCCCTCATTCCAAATCCACAATTGATTTTCCTTAAATCCCTATTGAACCCTTTCAATTTCAGATTTGAAAGTTAAAAGAAAACCTAGTTGTTCATGTTTGGGGATTTTTGCAAACATTGTTGTTCGATTGGTTCGAAGCTCACCCAAATATATTTCTCTTGAAAAGAACAATTATTTTGGGTTAGTTTCAAGCTATTTCGAAATGCAACCAGAACTCGACTTCAACCCGTCCTTCTCGTTGGGTATTTTCTTGTCTTTCTTGTTCAATTTTGGTGTTTTGTTTGTTCTAAGACAAATTAAAAAGAAAAAAAATAAGAAGGATTATTTTTTATTGTTTACCTCTGTTTAATTATTGTTTGTTAAGTTGTTCTTTTCTTCTTTGATTAATTAACAAGTTGATTTGTAGTTTATTAGCATTAGTTCAATCCGAGTTCGCAATTGTTTAGGACAGATTCTTTATGGTATTTTCTTTTCTTTCTTTTGTTCTTCCCTTTTTCTTTTTTCATAATTGTTGTTCTTTTTTAGTTTGCATGCTTTAGGTTATTTATAATGTTTTGTGTTGTTGTTATTTGTTTGACTTATTGTGTCTATGTTAGTCATCAAACATGTTCGTTTCTGAAGAGTTCTTATAGAGTCCATCATGAACCTGGTTCTTTTTAGGGTTTAGGTTTATTTTAAGTTTTCAGATGTTTAATACTCTAAGATTTAATTACACTGTTTAGCTTTATTGTGTGCTATTTAATTTGTTTACTGATATTTTCTTGCTTGTTTCTGTTTGCCGTAATTTATAAGTCACTAGAAACTTGTAGGGGGTAATTGAACAAGAAAGAAAAATTAAGGGTTCCTTTGAAAGGTGGATAAGTAGGAATTTCATATAGGGTAATTAGAAGGTTCTAACGCATGGACAACTGGCCTCATTTTGCCAATATAAATTGCTGAAGCCAATTAGAATGGCCAACTGTCCAGTTTATGTTAAAAAGATACTCTTTTTAATTTTTTGTTGAGGGTTATTTTACGGGAATTATTCCCTGGCTTGGAGGGCACACAATAGATTTCTTAGTTATATATAGGACCCTCTCTCACACTAAATAGGCGCAAAGAAATAGACCTGAAAATTCTCTAAAAAAATCCAGCTCTCAGATCTTCTATTTCCTGACTTTTTACAAAAGTTTGGAAAAGATCTCCTTTGATTTTCTGGGTTCTTGAGTTGAGATATGGCTTGACAATGAAGCTGGTTTGAGATACTACTGTTCTTTGCTGCTTGATTCTACTGTCTTCTTGCAATCACTTGTTGATTCCAGAAGAACATTTTCTTAACTCATTCACTATTTGCCTTCAGGTAATCCTTTAACTTTGAATGACAAGTGGAGTGCAAGAATGTTTGGAAGCATGTACTTCTGATTTGAAGTTAATAATCAAATGCTGAATTTCAGTTTTATATATGTTCTTTCAATTTACTTGACCTTTTAATTTCTTTCTTTTATAGATTTTACTTAAATATGCTGGATATGTCGTGTTAGTCAATAATTTAGTTGGAATATTCATGTGTTGAACGTTTAAGTTGGTTCGTATTTTCATGTGTTACTTGAGAGTTCAAGATGATTGATAGTGTCATTGATTTATTCTATTTGTTTATTAAAAAGGTGTTTGTGACGACCCAAAGGGTCATCACCTATTTTTTTTTTTTGCGCTTTCGAGGCCTTGAAAACCTCACTTTTAGTCACCTCGATTTGCGTGCGCAGTCCGAGCGCTTAGTCAAAAAGCTTAAATATGAATTATGTGTAAAAATTAATGAATTTTGATATTAATATGATTAAAGTTGACTTTGATCAATATTTTGGGTAAACGGACCCGGATCCGTAATTTGAGAGTCCCGGAGGGTCCGTAGAAAAATATGGGACTCGGGCGTATGCCCGAAATCGAAATCCGAGGTCCCGGGCTCGAGAAATAAATTTTTAAAAGAAATTATTTTTTGAAATTTACATGAAAATTTGAAATGAAAATGGATTAGAAAGCATTGGTATCGGGCCCGTAATTTGGTTCCTGCATCCGGTACAAGTCTTATATGTTATTTAAGCACTTCCTGTGAAATTTGGTCAAAATCGGACATCATATGACGTGTTTTGGACCTAAATCTCTAAGTTTGAAAATTTAAGAAGTTTGATGAAAAGTGTTGATTTTGAGGTTTGTTTCCTCGTTTATGATGTTATTTTGTCGATTTGATCACTCGGGTAAGTTCGTAAGATGTTGTTGAGTTAGCGTGTGTATTTGGTTAGGGGCCCCGAGGGCTCGGGAGTGTTTTCGGAGGTGTTCGGAATGGTATTAAAACTTAGAAAAATTGCAGAATTTGCTGTCTGCTGTTGCCCAGTTCTTTGTTCTATGCGATCACATAGTTGGTTCCGCGATCGCATAGTGTAAAATTCCAGGAGTCCAGTTTGTGCTATGCGATCGCATACTCCGTCCCGCGATTGCATAGTGTAGGTCTCAGGTGTCCAAAAATTTTCTCTATGCGATCGCATTGCCTCATTCACGATCGCAATGGTCAGTCTGCTCCTTTTATGCGATCGCAGTGACCAATTACCCCTTCCTCTATGCGATCGCATCCCCTGCTTCGAGATTGCATAGGGCATTTTTGCCCAGTTATTTTTAAATGCCAAAACAGAAACAGTGACGGGATTATTCCAAATTTCACACGAGCTCTTCTTCTCCATAGACCCTAGGTGACTTGTAGAGCGATTGTTCACCAAATCTTCTTGGGTAAGTATTATCTAACTCATTTTCTATTATCTTCCATTGAAATCTTAGACCTAAAACATGTAATCTAGGGTTGAAATTAGGAGAAATGGGTAGAGTTAGGGCTTTTCGATTTTCTTCGATTTAGACTTCGTTTTGGGGTCAAATTTGAAAATAAATTGTATATTCGGGCTCGTGGGTGAATGAGTGATATGGAATTGGTCCGAACCTCGAGTTTTGACCAAGCGGGCCCGGGGTCGATTTTGGAATTTTTGGAAGAAATTTTGGGAGTCTATATTTAGGCATCGGGTTTGATTTGTTTAGCTATTATTAATACTATAAAGTCGTTATTTCATATATTTGATTGAGTTGGAGCTGAATTCAAAAGGGAAAGTGGTCATTGTGGATTGATTTAGCCGTGGAAGTTGAGGTAAGTGACTGGTCTAACTTTAGGTTGAGGGAATAAGAGTAGAGTCTTATTTGCTAATTGCTATTTATTGAGTACGGTGTATAGGCATGATAACGAGTATCTATAAACTAGTGTCTAGCATGACCGTGTGTCCTTATATTGAGATTATCCTGAACTTGTTGTGATTCTTCCATGCTTATTTGATGATTTTTATATACTGTAAAGAGCATGAGACAGAGATTATGATTACTAAACTCCGTGGAGCAATGACTCGAGTTGTGTTACGGATTGAAAAGGTATATGATATGAAATGACTCTTTGGAGCGATGGCTCGAATGTTAAAGTGAATTATAATGAGAAGGGTAAGAAAGAGAAAGAGTTGATGGTTACTCCCTTGTCGGGACGTGTTATTGGTTTTGTTAATTTTTCTCCCTTGCCGGGATTTAGTTGTTTTGTTATATTCCTTTACCGGGATTTTTGTCACTAGTTGTTACTCCCCCTTTACCCCTTACTTGTGGCTGTTGAGTGGGTGACATTTTGTTATTTATATATGGATCGGGTTGCACGCCGCAACAATACTATATATTTATGGATCGGGTTGCACACCACAACAACACTATATAATTGTGGATCGGGTTGCACACCGCAATAATACTGTATATTTATGGATCGGGTTACACGCCGCAATAATGATGATTGAGGATCGGGTTGCACGCCGCAACAGTATTGTTTTGTGATCGGATCAGGTTGCGTGCCACAACAAATTATAACTTAAGTGTGTTTATTCCGAATTTAAGTTTCTGTTGGTTGTTCTATCCTTAAGTATATACTTCTTTATTTAATTGTTGCCTCCCCACATCATGTTTTCCCCTCCTTTTATAAACTGCTTATTTCTTGTTTATTTTCTGCGATATATTTGATAACTGCATAGGTTTATTTGGTAGTCTGGTCTAGCCTCGTCACTACTTCGCCGGGGTTAGGCTAGGCACTTACCAGCACATGGAGTCGGTTGTGCTGATGCTACACTCTGTGTATCTTTTTGCACAGATCACAGTACCGGAGCAACAACTTTTGGACAGCAGTAGGAGCGTTGGGAGCTGACTTAAGTCCAAAGATCCCGAGGTAGCCTTGTTGACGTCCGCATGGCCCGGAGTCTCTTCTGTCTTTGTTCTGTTTGTTGTCCTTGTACCGGAACAAACAGTATTGTATTTTATTCAGACTCTGTATTTAGTATTCTATAGACGTTCGTGAGTATTGTGACACCAGTCTTGGGTAGAGTATTTGTTAAACTTCCGCATTTCTTTCAGTTAATTATATTTGAGACTTCCGCTTTATTATTAAATGTTTCATTATTTTTAATATTATCGATGTTCGCTAAAAGAGGTAATTGATAATTGGCTTGCCTAGCTCCTATTAGTAGGCGCCATCACGACTCCCGAGGGTGGAAAATCCGGTCCGTGACAAGTTGGTATCAAAGCACTAGGTTACATAGGTATCACGATTCACGGACAAACTTAGTAGAGTCTGAGGGATCAGTTCGAAGACGTTTGTATTTATCCCGCAGAGGCTACAGAGTTAGAAAAATTTCACTTTTGTTCTTTCTTGTCGTGCGATTCTGTTTCTCAATACTGATTGTCTTTCTACTCTATTCTTTTGCAGATGGCGAGAACACGTGCTTCCTCTTCTACCGCGCAGCAACACAAGCTCCCAGTAGCTTCTCCTATGAGGGGCAGGGGGTAAGGGCGAGGCCGTGCCAGAGGCCAAGACAGGGGCAGAGATCAACCCGAGCAGCAGCCCCAGAGGTGGAGCCTCATGTTGATTATGATGAGGAAGTTCCAGCCTCAGCACCTCCGGTGGGTCCAGATCAGGTCCCAGAGGGGTTCATAGCCACCCCAGTTCTTCAGGACACTTTGGTCAGATTGGTAGGCTTTGTGAAGAGCGTCACTAGAGCGGGTTTGCTTCCAGTAGCACCAGCCACTTCTCAGGTTGGAGGAGGAGTTTAGACTCCCGCTACAAGTACTCCGGAGCAGGTATCTCCCCAGGCTCAGGTTCCAGTGGTTCAACCAGATGTGGTAGTTTAGTCGGGTATTGTGACCCAGGCCGGCGATGGAGCGGCTATGTCCGCAGATGCTTTGTAGAGGCTTGATAGGTTCGCCAAGCTCTTCACCACCATATTCAGCGATACTTCTTCAGAGGATCCATAGGATTTATTATTTAGCTGCCATAAGATCCTTCGGACTATGGGTATTGTGGAGACCAATGGGGTCGACTTCACCGCCTTTCGACTAGCAGGATCCGCCAAGACTTGGTGGAGGGACTATTGTTTATTCAGACCAGCAGGGTCGCCATCATTGACTTGGGACCAGTTTGTAGAGTTGTTTTTGGAGAAGTTTCTCCCAATTACTCAGCGAGAGTCTCTTCGCAGGTAGTTCGAGCGCCTCCAGCAGGGCACTATGACAGCCACTCAGTATGAGACCCAATTCATTGATCTAGCACGCCATGCTACTGTTATACTCCCCACCGAGCGAGAGAGGGTGCAGAGGTTTATTGATGGACTGATTCAGCCGATCCGTCTCCAGATGGCTATGGGAGCCGGGAGTGAGATTTCTTTTCAGGAGGCGGCCAATGCGGCCCGTAGAGTTGAGATGGCTCTTGCATGGGGAGGTGTTCATAGGTCAGATAAGAGGCCCCGCCATGCAGGTAGGTTCAGTGGTACCTCGTCTGGAGGTAGAGATTCATATGACAGTGGCCATCCTCCGAGGCCCTTTCAGTCAGCTCTCCAGGTCTCTCATGGTACTTCAGAGGGTCGTGGTTCTCAGCCGCATTATTCTGACCAGCAGCTTCATAGTTCCCCATCAGCACCCATCAATGCCCCACCATTTCATAGTTTTCGGGTGGACATTCAGGTCGACAGGTTCAGTCACAATCTTCTCAGCTACAGTATCCAGGTGGGTGCTATGAGTGTGGTGAGTATGGTTACATCAGGAGGGTTGCTTGAGGTTTAGGGGTGCTCAGTCATAGTAGCAGGGTCCTCATCCTATGATACAGGCATTAGGTGATCCACAGGACGCCCAGCCAGCTAGAGGCAGGGGTAGAGGCCATAGAGGTGGAGCTCGGAATGCCAGAGGTAGAGGCCAGCCAGCAGCCGATTGTCCTAGAGATATGGTTCAGGGAGGTGGGGCCCAGCCCCGATGTTATGCTCTTCCAGCCAGGCCAGAGGCTGAGTCTTCAGATGTAGTAATTATAGGCACTATTCTGGTCTGTGATAGGGATGCTTCCGTGCTATTTGACCCTGGGTCTACGTATTCATATGTGTCGTCCTATTTTTCACACTACCTGGTTATGCCTAGTGATGCCTTGGGTATTCCTGTTTATGTATCTACATCGGTGGGTGATTCTATAGTGGTCGATCGAGTTCATCGTTCCTGTGTGGTAGTGTTTGAGAGTCTTGAGACCCGTGTTGATTTATCTCTCTTAGACATGATGAATTTCGACATTATATTAGGGATGGATTGGTTGTCTCCGTATCATGCTATCTTGGATTGTCACGTCAAGACCGTGACCTTGGATTTGCAAGATTTTTCTCGTTTGGAGTGGAGAGGGACCCCAGGACAAAACACCCGCAGTGTTATTTCATATGTGAAGGCCCGACGCATGGTCAAGAAGGGGTGTTTAGCTTATCTGGCGTATGTTCGTGATTCCAGCGCAGAGGTCCCTTCTATTGATTCGGTTCCTATTGTTCAGGAGTTCCCCCAGGTTTTCCCTTCAGACCTGCCGGGTATGCCGCCCGATAGGGATATTGATTTTTGTATTGATCTGGCTCCGGGCACTCAACCCATTTCTATCCCGCCGTATCGCATGGCCCCGCTAGAGTTAAAGGACCAGTTACAGGATTTGCTAGAGAAGGGTTTTATCAGACCTAGTGTTTCTCCTTGGGGTGCACCGGTGTTATTTGTGAAGAAAAATGATAGTTCTATGAGGATGTGCATTGATTACCGGTAATTGAACAAAGTGACGATAAAGAACAAATATCCACTGCCGAGGATTGACGATTTGTTCGACCAGCTTCAGGGTGCAAAGGTGTTTTCAAAGATCGATTTGAGATCTAGCTACCATCAGCTGAGGATTAGGGCGTCTGATGTCCCTAAGACAACATTCCGCACTTGTTATGAGCATTATGAGTTTTTGCTCATGTCATTTAGGTTGACCAATGCCCCATCAACATTTATGGAGTTGATGAACCGAGTGTTCAGGCCTTATTTGGACTTGTTCGTGATAGTCTTTTGCTGATATTTTGGTGTACTCCTGCAGCCAGGAGGAGCACGAGCATCACCTCAGAGTGGTTCTTCAAACTCTGAAGGATAGTCAGTTATATGCTAAGTTCTCGAAGTGTGAGTTCTGGTTGAGTTCGGTTGCATTTCTGGGTCACGTTGTATCAGTGGAGGGTATTCAGGTGGACCCGAAGAGGATTGAGTCAGTCAAGAACTGGCCTTGACCAGCATCAGCCATGGAGATTTGGAGTTTCTTGGGGTTAGCAGGCTACTACCGTCTATTCGTGGAGGGGTTTTCATCTATTGCAGCCCCGATAACTAGATTGACCCAGAAGGGTGCCCAGTTCAGATGGTCAGATGAGTGTGAGGCGAGCTTTCATAAGCTCAAGATAGCTCTGACTATGGCACTGGTATTGGTTTTGCCCACGGGTTCAGGTCCTTATACAGTTTATTGTGATGCTTCTCGTATTGGGCTTAGTGTAGTATTGATGCAGGATGGCAGAGTTATTGCTTATGCTTCGAGGCAGTTGAAGATCCATGAGAAGAATTATCCGGTTCATGATCTAGAGTTGGCAGCCATTGTTCATGCTTTGAAGATTTGGAGGCATTACCTGTATGGTGTGACGTATGAGATGTACACCTATCACAAGAATCTTCAGTACTTGTTCAAGCATAAGGAGTTGAACTTGAGGCAGAGGAGGTGGTTGGAGTTATTGAAAGATTATGATGTTACTATTTTGCATCACCTAGGGAGAGCCAATGCATTGAGTAGGAAGTCTGCCAGCATGGGTAGTCTTGCTTATATTCCAGTCATCCAGAGACCGCTTGCTTTGGATATTCAGGCCTTGGCCAATTGATTGTGAGGTTGGATATTTATGAGCCTAGCAGAGTGTTAGCCTGCACGGTCGCTCGTTCTTCATTATTGGAGCTTATCCATTATCGACAGTTTGATGATCCCCAATTGTGTGTCCTGAAAGACACGGTGCAACATGGAGGTGCCACGAAGGTAACCCTAGATAGCGATGGTGTTTTGAGATTTCAGGGGCGAGTTTGTGTGCCCAATGTCGATGGGATTCGAGAGTTGATCTTAGCGAAGGCCCATAGTTCTCGGTATTCTATTTACCCGAGCGCCGCGAAGATGTATCAGGATCTGAGGCAACACTATTGGTGGTGCAGGATAAAGAAAGATATTGTTGCATATGTGGCTCGATGTTTGAACTGTCAGCAGGTTAAGTATGAGCATTAGAGGCCTGGTGGTTTATTTCAGAGGATTGAGCTCCCCGAGTGGAAGTGGGAGAGGATTACCATGGATTTTGTTACCAGACTTCCATTGACTCGGAAGAAGTTCAATATGATATGGGTTATTATTGATAGACTAACCAAGTCAGCACATTTCATTCCTGTGGCAGTCTCCTATTCATCCGAGAGGTTAGCTGAGATCCGGGAGATTTTTTGCCTTCATGGTGTGCCAGTATCTATCATTTCGGACTGGGGTACGCAGTTTACCTCGCATTTCTAGGGCGCAGTTCATCGAGAGTTGGGCACACGGGCTGAGTTGAGCATAGCGTTTCATCCTCAGACGGACGGTCAGTCCGAGCGGACTATTCATATTTTGGAGGATATGCTCCAGGCTTGTGTTATCGACTTTGGAGGTTCGTGGACCAGTTTTTTCCTTTAGCAGAGTTTGCCTACAACAACAGCTACCAGTCTAGTATCCAGATGGCTCCATATGAGGCGTTGTATGGTAGGCGATGTCGGTCTCCAGTGGGATCGTTTGAGCCGGGAGAGGCTTGGTTATTGGGTACAGATTTAGTTTAGGAGGACTTGGATAAGGTCAAGATCATTCAGGACAGGCTTTGTTCGGCTCAGGCGCGACAAAAGAGTTATGCAGATCGTAAGGTTCGGTATGTAGCTTTCATGGTTGGTAAGCGGGTCTTGCTTCGAGTGTCGCCTATGAGGGGCGTGATGAGATTTGGGAAGAAGGGCAAGCTTAGCCCTAGGTTCATTGGTCCCTTTGAGATCCTTGATCGAGTGGGAGAGGTGGCATATAGACTTGCCTTGCCGCCTAGCTTGTCAGCCGTGCATCCAGTGTTTCATGTGTCCATGCTTCGGAGGTATCATGGCGATCCATCCCACGTGTTAGATTTTAGCACTTTCCAGTTGGACAAGGATCTGTCTTATGAGGAGGAGCCGGTAGATATTCTAGACCAGCAGGTACGACAATTGAGGTCGAAATTTTTCCTTCAGTGCGTGTTCAGTAGAGAGGTCAGCCTCATGAGGAATCGACTTGGGAGTACAAGTCTGATATGCAGAGCCGTTATCCTCATCTTTTTCCCAACACAGGTACTTCTTTCTGTTGTCCGTTCAAGGACTAACGGTTGTTTTAGAGGTAGAGAATGTGACGACCCAAAGGGTCATCACCTATTTTTTTCTCTTTTCTACACTTCCGAGGCCTTGAAAACCTTAATTTTAGTCATCTCGATTTGCGTGTGCAGTCCAAGCGCGTATCCGGAAAGCTTAAATATGAATTCTGTGTAAAAATTGATGAATTTTGATATTAATATGATTAAAGTTGACTTTAGTCAACATTTTGGGTAAACGGACCTGGACCCGTGATTTGACGGTCCCGAAGGATCCGTAAAAAAAATATGGGACTCAGGCGTATGCCCGAAATCGAAATCCGAGGTCCCAAGCTCGAGAAACGAATTTTTAAAAGAAATTATTTTTCTGAAATTTACATGGAAATTTGAAATGAAAATGGATTAGAAAGCATTGGTATCGGGCTCGTATTTTGGTTCCGACGCCCGATACAGGTCTTATATGTGGTTTAAGCGCTTCCTGTGAAATTTGGTCGAAATCGGACATCATTTGATGTATTTCGGACCTAAATCTCTAAGTTTTAAAATTTAAGAAGTTTGATGAAAAGTGTTGATTTTGAGGTTTGATTCCTCATTTATGATGTTATTTTGTCGATTCGATTGCTCGTGTAAGTTTGTAGGATGTTTTTGAGTTAGTGTGTGTGTTTGGTTAGGAGCCCCGAGGGCTCGTGAGTGTTTTCGGAGGTGTTCGGGATGGTTTTGAAACTTTGAAAAATTGCAGAATTTGCTGTCTGCTGTTGCTCGGTTCTTTGTTCTATGCGATCGCATAGTTGGTTCCACGATCGCATAGTGTAACATTCCAGGAGTCCAGTTTATGCTATGCGATCGCATACTCCCTCCCGCGATCGTAGGTCTCAGGTGCCCGAAAATTTTCTCTATGCGATCGCAATGGTCAGTCTGCTCCTTTTATGCGATTGCAATTCCCTTATCGCGATCGCAGTGACCAATTACCCCTTCCTCTATGCGATCGCATCCCTTGCTTCGCGATCGCATAGGGCATTTTTGCCTAGTTATTTTTAAATGCCAAAACAGAAACAATGACGGGATTATTCCAAATTTCACACGAGCTCTTCTTCTCCACAGCCCCTAGGCGACTTGTAGAGCAATTCTTCACCAAATCTTCTTGGGTAAGTATTATCTAACTCGTTTTCTTCATTTTCTATCATCATCCATTGAAATCTTAGGCCTAAAACATGTAATCTAGGGTTGAAATTGGGGGAAAGGGCAGAGTTAGGGATTTTCGATTTTCTTCGATTTAGACCTCGTTTTGGGGTCGAATTTGAAAACAAATTGTATATTCGGGCTCGTGGGTGAATGGGTGATATGGAATTGGTCCGAACCTCGTGTTTTGACCAAGCGGGCCTGGGGTCAATTTTGGAATTTTTGGAAGAAAGGTTGGGAATCTATATCTAGGCATTGGGTTTGATTTGTTTAGCTATTATTAATACTATAAAGTCGTTATTTCATAGATTTGATTGAGTTGGAGCCGAATTCAAAAGGGAAAACGGTCGTTGTGGATTGATTTAGCCATGGAAGTTGAGGTAAGTGTCTGGTCTAACTTTGGCTTTAGGGAATATGAGTAGAGTCTTATTTGCTAATTGCTATTTGTCGAGTACGGTGTATAGGCATGGTAACGAGTATCTATACACTGGAGTCTAGCATGACTGTGTGTCCTTATATTGAGATTATCCTGAACTTGTTGTGATTCTTCCATACTTATTTGATGATATCTATATACTGTAAAGAGCATGAGACAGAGATTATGATTACTAAGATCTGTGGAGCAATGACTTGAGTTGTGTTACGGATTGAGAAGGTATATGATATGAAATGACTCTTTGGAGCGATGGCTCGAATGTTAAAGTGAATTATAATGAGAAGGGTAAGAAAGAGAAAGAGTTGATGGTTACTCCCTTGCCGTGGCATATTATTGGTTTTGTTGATTTTTCTCTCTTGTCGGGATTTAGTTGTATTGTTATATTCCCTTGCCAGGATTTCTGTCACTAGTTGTTACTCCCCCTTTGCCCTTTACTTGTGGCTATTGACTGGGTGAGGTTTTGTTATTTATATATGGATCAGATTGCACGCCACACCGCAACAACACTTTATAATTGTGGACCGGGTTGTACGCCGCAACAACACTATATATTTATGGATCGGGTTGCACGCCGCAACAGTATTTTTATGTAATCGGATCGGGTTACGCGCCGCAACAAATTATAGCTTAAGTGTGTTTATTCCGGATTTAAGTTTCTGTTGTCTGTTCTATCCTTAAGTATAGACTTCTTTATTTAACTGTTGCCTCCCCACATCATGTTTCCCCCCTCCTTTTATAAACTGCTTATTTCCTGTTTATTTTTCGCAATATATTTCATAACAGCACCGGTTTTTCTGGTAGTCTGGTCTAGCCTCGTCACTACTTCGCCGGGGTTAGGCCAGGCACTTACCAGCACATGGGGTCAGTTGTGCTAATGCTACACTCTGTGCATCTTTTGCACAGATCACAGTACCGGAGCAACAACTTTTGGACAGTAGTAGGAGCATTGGGAGCTGACTTCAGTCCAGAGATCCCGAGGTAGCCTTGTTGACGTCCGCATGGCCTGGAGTCTCTTCTATCTTTATTTTGTTTGTTGTCCTTGTACCCGAACAAACAGTATTGTATTTTATTCAGACTCTGTATTTAGTATTCTATAGACGTTCGTGAGTATTGTGACACCAGTCTTGGGTAGAGGATTTGTTAAACTTCTGCATTTCTTTCAGTTAATTATATTTGAGACTTCTGCTTTATTATTAAATGCTTCATTGTTTTTAATATTGTCGATGTTCGCTAAAAAAAGTATATGATAATTGGCTTGCCTAGCTCCTATTAGTAGGCACCATCACGACTCCCAAGGGTGGAAAATCCGGGTCGTGACAGTGTTGGTTAATATGCTGGCCATGGTGCCTCCTTTAGGTTTGAGGCCCAAGTTCATACCTGTTGAACAGAAATTCAGTGTTTAGTTGCTAAGTGATATTCAGATTGGCTATCTTAGAATTTCAGTTATGGTTGAATTGATTACATGTCTGATTTTAATGTGATTAACTAGTAGTTTAAGGTCGTTTAAGCTAATATTATATTACTAATGGCATGTTAATAAATTAAAACCCATAATATGGTTATTCTACATTTTAATTTTCAGAATTTGTGCAATATGTGAATTCGAAAGGGTTGAGCTTCAAATAGGGCCTTAGCGCTGAAGGCCCTCCTGCTAAAAGCAATTGGGCCTGGTGTTGGCCTAAATGAGATAGCCCGGTCGAAACCAGACTTGGCATGCCTCTGTTTTCTGTTCTTTACGCTTCTGGGCTCAATTTAGAGCCCAATCAATACTAGTGATACTGTCTTCTAAGGTTATACTAGAATAATGTTATGGGCTTGTTACTAGCACAATATTTTGCCAGAACAGTTAAAGGCCAACATATCTACCCTATGTGCATCTATAATTAGTAGCCTTACATTGAATTTTGAATTAGTTTTAAATATGAACATTCATAGTTTGCTTTAAGCGCGATATAATAAATCATCATAGCTACGAGTACGGCTCCTGTGGCGTAGTTGTGATACATAATTTCCATATCCAGATGCACATTTCATATTACCCGGACAAAACTTCTAATAGTGTTAATAAATTAAATATGTTGTAGATCGTGAGTACGATTTCCATGATACGATTCGCAATGTGTACCAAACAAATAAGTGTACGACATTCGTAACTTGTTCCAGAATAATTCCATAAATAATTAAAAGTGGTTAAAGGTTAAAAATGCACAATAGGTACGAATATGTTATTAATTAGATAATTAGGCCAATTAATAATAGTTGAGCGACCGTGCTAAAACCACGAAATCCGGAAATGCCTAACACCTTCTCCCGGGTTAACAGAATTTCTTACCTGATTTCTGTGTTTTGCTGATTGTAAAATATAGTCAAACTTTCTCGATTCGGGATTTTAAATCGGTGACTTGGGACACCATAAATAATCCTAAGTGGTGACTCTAAATTTGAAATAAATAATCTTGTTTCGATTATTGTCACTTTAATTGAAAAAATTCCCTTATACCCTTTCTGGTAGAAAAAAGAAGTGTGACAGCTCTGGAGACACTGCTGGGTAACCGAATCCAGAATTTCTGGTTCAAGGATCAAGAATTCGAGCTTAAAATAACTATTATATTTGTCTTTATTTATTATTTGATTTCTATTACATGTTTGGGCCTAATGTGCTAAATGTCGCTTTTTATCACTTTGATATTGTTTGAACTGTGTATAAACTGTCGAAACCCTTATCTTCTAAATCTTCTAAGAAGTGCACGCTGGCATGACTTCTTTTCTGTTAGTGTGATACCCAAATTTAGAACGAGGATCGGATCAGTTACAAAGCTGGATGACCTTTTGGTTACCGGTATGTTGCCTCCCCCCACATCCCCCCCCCCCTCGAGTTGTCCGCCCGATTAAGCCAGGTCTAGAAAAATACACCCATGATTTAAACCTAGAATAACATAGCCTCATATCGGATTCCTAGTAGGAACGCTTGTTTGCATCACATGCATCTGAATTTGGGGACTCAACACAGGGGTTGGGTCCGTGTAGGACAGGTATACCCAAAATTAAAAGACCATCCTGATGCATTTTACATGCTATTTGTGCATTTATTTTTTTCGTCTTGCATGTTGACCGGCTCTTAGATTAGGGAGGAAAATCAAAGAAAAACCAAGATTGAGGGAGGAGAGAGAAATTTATCTGTTTCCCAAAAAATGGTGCTCAATATATCCCCAAACTCTACCGAAATTTTTTGGAAAAAAGAGAAAAAAAGGGAATAGGTCATTCCAAAATGGGTCATACTTTCTTGTTGCATCAAAACTCACTGAACTACGCGGGTTTGATTCTCACCAGATGTGGGATACGTAGGCAACCCTTCTCGGGTCCAGTCCCGCTTTTGCAAAAAATAATGAAAAAATATGAACTATCATCATTTTTGTCGTAAATAAAGTGGGTGATACCCTTTTGAAGTTTTGAAGGGTCGTATTTGCAAAAGTAGCCATGATTTATTTGAATTTTGCAAAAATAAACCTTTTTTATCAACTTTTAAAACTCACTTTTTTTTAAACCAATCACCCTAATCTAAATGTGTAGAATGAGCACGATTCAAAATTTACCGGTGAAGGTTATGACTAAGATTCCATTAGCACTTCATATTTGGTTGAAAGATTTAGGTGAACAAGGACAAGACACAGTCAACCATTACCGGGGGGCACTCACCAGATTATTGAAGATCAAGCCTAGGGGTGATATAATAAAAGCCTTGGTGACATTCTAGGACCCAACTCACAACATTCTGCAATGCTCAGACTTCGAGCTTCCACCTACCTTAGAAGAGATAGCGGGTTATGCTGGTAGTACCGAGGGTTTAAGACACAAATACCTGGTAGCTCCAAGGGCCGTCACTCCACAAAAGTTTCTGGACTTACTAAAAATAAGCAGGTAGGTCCAGTATGCAGATTTGGCAGGTAGATTTTCCACTTTACACTTTATATACCAGCGGTATGGGCATGTATGAGGATTTGAAGACCGGAAAATGGAATCTGTAGTAAAGGGAATCAATCAAAATGGCAAGAGCATATATGCTTCACTTTCATGGTAACATTCTTCGGTCTTCTAGTGTTTCCCAAGAAGGACGGGAATATTGATTTAGGGGTAGCCGAAGTCGTCAATGTTTTGACTACCAATTCCAAGAGCACCCTCGCACCCATGATCGTATCAGATATATTTCGAGCTCTCGTAGCCTGTAAGGCCGGAGTAGATTTTTTTAGGGGTGAAATATGTTATTACAAATGTGGATGATCGAGCACCTTTGCCACCGCCCCCGATACATGAACTACGAGTCTATTGGGAAAAGCTACACCGAGGAGTTTGGTACAAAGGTCACTGGGTTCGAAATGCTAGAAGGGGCCGAAGATTGGATATCCCGCCTCGGTTCCGTAACTGCAGGTCAGATAGAGTAGACACTGGGTTGGCTTCTCGTCGATGATGTTGTGTACATGCCTGCCAACGGTCTCTACTTCCTCCTAATGGGTATTTGAAGCATCCCACCATATGCCCCATACCGAGTTTTGAGACAACTAGGAAGATGCCAGATAGTTCCCAAGGGCGATGATCTTAGTGTTCATGTAGTTGAACTCCACTCTGATGGCCAATTTCATGAAGTAGTTTCATGAAGTAGTGGTTCGCCAGATCTGGAGTGAGTGCCAATATTTGACGGCGAATACCCGAGTACGTGACTTGTCCAAGGGCAAGGTCTCACCTGGTTATCTTTCTTGGTATAGAAAGAGAGTCGCAACAAGTGTTGAACTTGAAAGGCCAACCAAAAGGCCCCACATCCAAGAATTTGTTGAAGCATCGCAAGAACAATGGGCTTGGTTAGCCAGGGAGAATGATTATAACGCTACCATAAGCAAGTTAGAAGGGCAAATTAGAGGCCTCAAATTTGATCGTGGTTTGCAAGCCGCTGCGGATGAAGGTGAAAAGAAAAGGTTGGCCCAAGAAAATGAAGCCCTCCGAGCCCAGATCCAGAAGATGAAAATAGCAGCTGAAAACCCGGCCAAAAGCGAAAAAGATGAAAAACTCATCCATAGCCTTAGACAAAAAGTGTGTGATTATGGGGCTGACTTGGAAAAGGCCGAGGGTGATTAGCAAAAGCCCTGGAAAAGTTGGCTAGGAATGCTGAAGATCGGACGAGGTTCATTCAGCAGTTGAAGGAAAGGTACGACAAAGGAGTCACGGGTCTAAAGAAAAATCTCAATACCCTTGAAAATGAAATGGCCCAGCATGTGAAGAACTTCAAAGCGAAAAAAGAGCATTGATATGCATTGATGTCACAACTAGAATTGGACATGAAACAATTGCAAGAGCAAAGCCATACAGCCACACAGGTTTTGGAGGCCAGGTCTCAGCAGATTGGACGCTTACTCCAAGAGAAGGGCGTCATCAGAGAAAGGATTTAGGGGATTGCTGATTATATCGTGATGAAGTGCTATGAATGCGAGGATATGACCAGGTCCATGTTTTTCACTGTAGTGATGACTTTTTCCATCAGGTGATGGACGACCTAGACTGTCTCCGAGAGGATATTGCACATAGTCTTGCGTTGAGACCGACTGATGTCCCGCAGACCCCTAAAGTAGTGTTGGAGGCTATCATGCATTCTTGATTTTCTGTTGGTCTTGAGTCTGTATTTCATTTTTTCGAGTCTATTAGTTTTTCTTTAGGTCTGTTCTATTTTCCTATTTTTTTTAATCTGTATGTCAGAGTCCTTGTAATAGAAAACCCCAAAATTTAATGAAATATTAAAAAACCAAAAAAAAAAATCTTTCTTTTGTTTCGCATTTATCCTATGAACTATGTAATGATATGATTCATGCGGCAATTCGATCATAACCATAAAAAAAACTGACTGGAAAGAAAGAATAGCAAAACGAGAGAACAAAAGGAGTGCAAAAAAAAAAAGGTGAGCGACAAGAACCAAGTGGGCAAATCAATAGTGACTAAAGAAAGGAAGGAGTGAAAAAGAAAAGAAAAGAAAAAGAGAGAAGAGAAAGTGAAAAGAGTTAGTTAAGCTGGGATGAAGCATGCAACTGTTCAAATACATAATAAAAGCAGTTAACTGTTCAGGTGCATTGCATCCCAAACGTGAGGTTGCCTATCTGTTAAACTCTTAAACACTAACAAGTTTGTTGTTGTTATTGAGTACAGGAAGATGGTTAGTTTGTTTGGCATTCTGGCAAGTCACACGTATAACATCAGGTCTAAACACAAGGCTATCATGGATAGCAAAGAATTAGAAGCAAGTGTTGTTGACCCACAAAGAGAGATGGTGGAATTTGAGTTTGGTTTGAAAGAAGAGGTACATAAGCTGAAGCACCAAATGGCCGAAATGTATCAAGCATGGATCAGGGGGCAATTTCCACCGTCATTCCCTTCCAAGTATACAGAAAACCCTGATTTCATCCCACTACTATCACAATTCCAAGATCCCACTATTGTTGATATGTCCCCTCAGCATGCACCAGGCTTCACCCCTTACCACCACTATCCCGACACCTCAAACCAAACTTTCCAGGTTCCACCAGCCAAAGCAAGCGCATACCCTGATTCGCCAGTAACCCCTGTTTTTGTAGCCCCTCCGGGAGCTACCCTATATCGATCTTCTAGTGAGCCGGCATTCCAAGCCCAAGATAACAAATACTATGCCCCAGATCCCACTTTTAAAGTCCCAGATCATTACTTCTACACTTTTTATTTTGAACTTCCTGTCGAAACTAAGAACCCACCCAAAAATGCAGAGCAAGAGGAGATATTTAGGAAGGTAAAGAGTTTGGAGCAGTCGCTGAGAAATACGCAAGGGCTAGGATGCCAAGTGAGTGTGTCTTATAAGGATTTGTTGTTGTTTCCTGATGTCCAGTACCTGCTAGATTCAAAATGCCCAAGTTTGACTTGTACGACGAGCATGGAGACCCTGTGGCCTACTTAAGAGGATTTTGCAGCAAAATAAGGGGTCCTGGTGGGAAAGATGAATTGTTTATGGCATATTTTAGTCAAAGTTTGAGTGGTGCAGCGCTAGACTGGTACACTCGCCAGGACAACGGCAGATGGTACACTTGGGATGACTTGGCTCAGGCTTTCACTCAACATTTCCAGTACAATGTAGAAATTGTCACAGATCGCCTATCCTTGACTAAGATAGAGAAAAATCCCAGTGAGAGTTTCAGGGAGTATGGTTTCCCGTGGAGAGAATATGAGGCACGATTCAACCGTCTAATGGAGGAAGATAAAATGGTAGAGTACTTTATTCAGACCTTGGAGCCTACTTACTTTGATCATCTGATCTCGGCCATAGGTAAGTCTTTCAATGAAGTGGTGAAGATGGGAGGAATGGTAGAGGAAGGGCTCAAATCGAGCAAGATCATGAGTTACTCTGCCATAAAAAAGAAACTACACAAGCAATCCAAAATGGCACCGGAGGCGTGTTAGGGAAAAAGAAGAAAGGCGATATTGCTATGGTCGTCTCAGGATCGTGGAATAACCCAAGAGGTTCACCTCACCATTACACCCAGCCTCGACCCTAACCTCAAACCTACACCCAAGATCCATATAGTCCACACCAGTACTACTTCCCACAGCAGGACCCTCAATATTCCGTCAGACCACCCCAATACCACGTCTACCACTCACAGTCATATGGTCAACCCCCTTCTTACCAGCAATGGCGTGCCCTATCTCCATAAAAATATTATCCACCTCCACAAACATAGTGAAACCCTACTGGTCCCAGTTTTTGACCCAGGCCGGAGTACAAAAAGGAAAGGCAACAACGAAAACAAACTTTTACCATGTTTGGAGAGTCTTACGCCAATCTGTTTTAGAGGTTGAGGCAATTGGACGTTATAAGGCCGATTGAGTCAAAATTATCAAATCCCCCTCTTAAAAACCTGGATTATTCCTTCAGATGTGCATATTCTTCTGATGCTCCGGGGCACGACATAGAAAAGTGTTGGTATTTGAAGAGTGTGAGCACGTGATTTTTGCCCTATATGAATTACTCTCACAAATTCAAAATAAAATAATTTTTTCCATTGTTTGTAATTTTATGGATTTTCGTGGCATTTTCTGTAATTGTTTGTATTTGTCTGTGTATGTTTATTTTATTTAAATTATAAAAAATAAAAAAAATATGTTGCATTTTTCATTTAGGTTTTAAATTTGCATTCTTAAGAATTAATTAGCAATTAAGTTGTTTTATAAAAAGGAAAATCACAAAAATAGTTTAATTTGCACTTTAAGTTTTAATTTTTGATTTTGTGTAGTTTGTTTTAATTTGTTTTCTTAATTAATTGTGATAGTTATTATTTAGCATTAATTAGTGTTTTGATAAGATAATTTAATTTTATGATTTGATATAGGATTTTATTTTAATTTTGAAAAAAAATAAAAGAAAAAGAAAAGGAATTTAAAAGAGAAATGAAAGAAAATGAAAGAAAAATGAGAGAAGGAAGGTTGTCTGGGTCAAATTCATTTAAACCCCCCTCCCCCAAGCCCAAATTATTTTTCCTTAATACCCATTGAATTGGCCCAAAATCCACCATTCTACCCGGTCCAAATAATCAGCCACCCAGTCCTTGAAACGACGTAGTTAAGGAACGGAACTACATCGTTTAAAGTTTAGTTAGCCCTAGCAAATACTGGCCCTTCATCTGACTTCATCCAACGGCCCAAAGAATTTCCCCCATATCAAATAAAATTTTCTGAAAGTCTCTCATTTAATCTATGAACAAACAACTAATCTCCCTCTTTATCTTCATCTCAGACACCACCTTGAAACCCTAACGCCGCCTCTGAGAGAACCCTCCGTTGTTACCAGCGAGAGAGCTCCAACCACCACAAAAATACGGCCATGCAACCATCACCCCTCCTTGCATCCTAATCCATCACCATTTTTTCCAAAATCCTCGCCAAATGGACCCGTTCAAATTTGAAATCATGGAAGATGAAAATCTCTCAAATCCTCGAGTTTTTGTGTATGATCGGGATTGAAACGAGTATTGCTCGTTTGTTCTCAAAGAGAACATACGGTTAATACCAATTTCAAGTCAAGTCGGAGCCGTTTGAGGTTCTTAAGTTTTGTCCGTATGGCCGTCGAGGTATTTGTCTTTTTTCGGCTCTTTTCATTTGCTTTAGGTTCTAAATAGCGCCTTCCATTCTTTCCTTACTTATTCCAGTTAATATTCAAGGTTTTCATTCTGAATCAGTAATACGGATTAGCTATGGTAGTATAAAGTTAAGTCGTTTATTTGCTAAAAATTGTTTTTCGAACTTCTCCGAAAATTCCTTTTGTTTCTACTGAATTCAGTAAATTGATCTGTTTGTTTGAGTCCTATTGTGTTCAGAATTTGAGATTTCTTTTGGTTTGGGCTGTTTTGACTGGCTCATTGGTTTGGGGTTAGGCTTGGATTTAATTCAGCTTTGGGTCAGTTTTGACCCATTTTAGGTTTTGGTTTCAGCAACAATATTCAGGGTATTGAGGGATAATTTGGGTAGTTTGGGATAGAAGAATCTATTGGTAATTGCCTAGGAAACTTCGTAGAAGCTGAAAAAGGTCTAACTTGGCAAGCAAGTCAATAATTCAAGGATTAAGTAGCAAAAATAAAAATGAGAAAAGGGCAGAAATGCAAAAGCTGAAATCTGCTAGTTGCCCTACTTTCCATACCTATAAAGGCATCTCTATCTTGCCTTTCAAAAAAAATGAGAGAAAAAAATCTAAAAAATCAGAACGGATAGAAAATTCATAGATAAAATCTAGAAAAGTATAAAACTGCATAAATTTTACTTTTTCACTGAATTTCATTGATTCTGTTCAACTCCTGAAAACAGTAGTTCATTACTATGGAATTTCAAATGGATTGAGTGTTGGTTTGGATTTGTTTGGATTTCTTTTGCTATTTTCTCTAGTTTTTCCCAAGTTGTTTTTACTGTTGCATTGACCAATTCTGGGTTGTGTTCTGCTGCTATGTATTTCTTTATTCACCTCTTTTCCTCTCATTTTCAGGTATGTTTTAGCCCCATAGGTGTTACTTGGTGTATAACTCGAAGCATGAATTAGAAAATGGGATGAAATGGGGATGTTGTTCTTAAACTTCATCTCTTCTTTTCTTTTTCAATTTCATGATTACCATGTAGCTTTGGAATTCTTATTAGTATATTTGTCACAGAATGGTCATAATGGAAATTAGATCGTGTTAGCTTAGCATAAGTGTTTTTCTCATGATTTGTTGTTAGATTTTATAACTAGTGTTAGATTTCACATTTTGCGTTCATTTTGTTTCTATCTTTGAGTTTGGACTGTATTAATGAAGTAAATTAGGAGATTAACTCTTGTGGTGCATGATTCAAAATTTTTGCAATCGTTAGGTCTATGTTGTTGTTATGATAAAATAGTCTCGCATTAATAGGAAGTTTTCAAGTGACTCTTGGTTAAATCCTGTATTCAGGATGTTGGCATGAACATGATTTTTTAAAATTTCTTATTGCTTTACAAGTTAATTTTGATCATCTGGAAAGGGGATTCAAAGCATGAAAATGAGTTATAAAGAAACACTTGCTAATACATGTTTGCTGAATTTGAGGGAGTCATTTTAATCCGGGAGTGAGGTAACTATATAACAATGTCGAAAAATGTCCAATCAAATGGTGGTTTCGATTTATGTGTTGGTGTCGTCCAGACTCGAACTTGAGTCCTGTCTTGAGTAAATGTGGATTGGTCTCAGGACCAATTCATAGGGAAATGGCTATGGGGCCATCATTGTTTGGGCCTGAAAATTTCTTTAGAATAAAGTAGGATCTTCCTTGTAGTCTTAATCTAGTCATTTAGGCAATTTTTGAGTAACTAGAAGTCCTGCACTTTGTCTTTAATTAAATTAAACTCTTCGCAAATAGATTGAGGTGTGCCATTTTAACCAAATCACCTATGGCCCTCGCAAACACTTTAATTAGTTATTAATGAGGAATATTCGTACAAAACATTTAGGGCCGTTTAATATACTATCGCGATTGTGGACACGTTCGCGTGACATGATTGCGATTCTAAAAATAAAACTAGAGTATGCGTTCGCGCAACTTTGGCCAAACGTTTCCTTAATAAGAATAAAGCATTACTAATCGTGGACACGTTCGCGTGACATAATTTTTGACGCACCAAACAAATGGGTTCACGTACATGTGACCCGTTTCAAGATAATTTTTCTTAATTAAAAAAAGCGGTGAAAGGTAAATGCACATAGGTTCTAAAATCTGTAATTAAACAGTTTAATAAGCCAAGTATAATCAAAGTGACCGTGCGAGAACCACAGAACTCGAGAGTGCCTAACTCCTTCTCCTGGGTTAATAGAATTCCTTACCTGGATTTCTGTGTTTGCAGACCATAATTGGAGTTAACTTCCTCGATTCGAAATTTTAAACCGGTGACTTAGGACACCATAAATTATCCCAAAGTGGCGACTCTGATCTTAAATAAATAATTCTATTTCGATTGTCCCTTAAATTGGAAAATACTCCCTTATTATACCCTTATGGGGTGTAGAAAAAAGGAGGTGTGACAACTATGGCGACTCTGCTAGGGAATAGAACCCCAAAATCTCTGGATCAGAGTTCAAGAAATCGAGCTTGTTTTATGATTTTGCTTGGCTTTATTTATTATTGATATTACTGTATTCTGTGAACCTTTTATGCTAAATGCTATCTGTTTAACGCTTTAATATTTTTTGGATTGTATATAACTGTCTTCTTGCGCCACCCCTTTGAGTCTTCTGAAAATGGTGTTCACGTTCGCCTGGCCCGTTTTTTCTATTGAAATTATACCAAATAGAACGAGGCTGGGCAAGCGACAAAGCCATGTAGACTTCAGGGCTCCCAGTACGTCGCCCCCTCTGCGACCCCAATTGTCCGCTCGAGTACCCCAAGTCTATAACAAAACCCCAGGATTTAAACCTAGAAAAACACAGCTTCATGCCGGATCCCTAATAGGAACGCTTGCTTGCATTACGTGCACTTGACTTAGGAGATTCAACACATAGGTTGGGTCCGTCTAGGACAGGTGTATCCAAAATAACAGACCATCTTAATGCATCCTATGTGCTACATGTTGCATTTCTTCAAGGGTAAAACGGTCATTTGATGGACCAATGATAGTTGAGGGCAAATAAAAAAAAAGAGAAAGAGAAAAAAAAAAGAAAAAGAAAAAAAAGAGGTTTAAGTGTGAAAATCAAGGAAGTAGGGCCCAATTATGTTTCTGTCAAGAAAAAAAAACACATGAAAAATTCAAAAAAAGATTTTGCACTTTTTCTTTATTTTTCGAAAATAAAAAAAAAGGAAAAGAAAATCTAAAAAAAAGTTTACAAGTTTCATCATGTTTTAAAAAAAGAATTTTTTTTTGTCTAAATTAGTTATTATTTTTATTTTTATTCTTGCCCGTATCCAATCTGCCCGAACTACGCATACCTGATTCTCATCTTTCGGGGCGAGATACGTAGGCAACCCACATAGAGTCTGATCTTCCTAGTAAATCTTAGGTTCATGGCTTTGCGGGCTCTTGCCAAATTTTGCACTTCTAGCCACCTTTTAGCCAAATAAGCCATTTTGTAAAAATAAATCATGCCTTGCATGCGTCCAGGAGGGAGTATTATTGTTTCACATAGTGTTGGTTTAAAGTTTTCTCATACAGGTATGGATCTACTTATCAGAGTTTAAGCGTGACAGACACCTCGAGACCATCCAATCAGGATCATTCAGGAGTTGCTTAAGGAGATTTTTCTTTTGATGTGTTGAGTCTGTTTTTTGTTTTTATGTTGCCTTTTACTTTCTAGTTTTGTATAGTAATGTCGAGCCTTTGGTTATTGTATTTTCTATTTTTGTATTGAAAAAGAAGTGTGTTATAAATCAAAAATCCAAAAAAAAAAAGAAGAAGAGGTTTTGCGTTTTTTATTCCTTGGGAAGTTTTCTTTAGAGTAAAAATTCTAGAATTGCTAAAAAAAAAAAATCTTTTTAGATGTTTCTCCTTAGGAAGTTAATATCTAGAATTTCAAGTAGAAAATTTTTTCTTTTATATTTCTATTAGTATATTAGGACTAGAAATTCAGAAAAAAAAAAGAAGAGAATTTTCTTTTAGTACCTTTTTAAAGAGTTTTCTTTAAGATATTAATTTCAAAATCGAAAAAGATTTTCTTTTGAGGTTCTTCATTGGGAAACTAATGAAAAATGAAAACAAAAATCCTTTTATTTTCATTAGAACTTTAGGAAATTGTATATAGAAGAAAAGAAAACAACATGATTTTCCTTTCTAAAATAAAAAGAATCAAAAAAAATATTTTTTTCTCTTTTAGGGTTTTTCCTTAATAATTTCTCATAGAGTGTTTGTTTCAAAAAGAAAAGAAAATGGGCAAAAATTTATGTTCGTTAAGCTTGAGTTTGGAATATGTAATAGAACATTAAGTCTAGAAAATTTAGAAAAAAAAAGAGATTATTTTCTTTTATTTCTTTTTTCTCATTAGAGTAGTCATTAAGGTAAAAAAGAAAAAAAGAGCGAATGTCAGTTTGTTTACTTTATTCTCGTTCTTCTAGAACTACGCAAAGATCTGATTCATGCAGCATCATGATACGTAGGCAACCTATATAGGGTTCGATTGAACCATTTTTTTCTATTAAAAGAAAAAGAAAAGAAAAGAAAAAGGAAAAAGGGGGAAGAAAATGATGGTAAAATTATGGGATGTGAGAAATGAGGGGAAAGAAAAGGGCAATAAAAGAAATGAGCAAGCTAGGAAGTGCTGAAAAAGAAAGAAAAGGAAAGATTCCAATGGAAAAATTGGAATGATACCAACTGACCTTTGTATCCTCGAAGTCATTTTAGAACCGATAACTGTGGCTAGGTGCATTGCACATAAAGTGAGATTATCTTATGTTAAATGCCCTAACACTAAAGTAATGACTTCATTTTGTTATATTCATAACAGAAGGGTGGTTGGTTTGTGGTTTTTAAAGTGGTAACTCTTCTCTACAACACAAAGTCAAAAGGCAATGGCAGACAACAACAGAACTGAGTTGGTTGATACCGGTGCTCGAAAATAGTTGAACAGGACAATGGGTTGGTTAAAGAAGTAAAAATGTTAAGACAACACATGACAGACATGTATCAGGCTTGGATAACTGGGAAGGAACCACCCCCGCCACCACGTAGCTTCCTAGATGCTGCCCTTGCCCAAGCTCCGGACACAATGCCACATGATCCCCCATACTCTCCAGATCCACCCGCTTATCACAGCTTTCCCAACCACCCTAGTAGCTCCATCACTCATCCTCCAATTACCCCTCCCCAAAACTGCCCTCCTGTTATATCCACTATCCCCAACAATGAATATCCACTCAAAGCTCATGATGCCTAATACTATCCCACAGAGGCTGCACACAAGGTTCCTGACTCATACAAGCAGAGCCCTCGGGATGAGCTTCATACTGGAAATGAAAAGGTCACAGGAAGAGAAGGGCGAGATGGGATATTCAGGAGGCTGAAAGTCATAAAACAGTCCCTAGAGAATAAACAAGGAATGGGAGACCAGGGTAGCATGGCTTACAAAGAACTGTTTGTATCCCCTGACGTTCACCTGCTCGTGGGATTTTAAGTGCCAAAATTTAACTTGTATGATGGGTGTGGAGATCCAGTAGTGCACCTGAGGGTTTATTTCAATAAAATGAGAAGTGTTGGAGAGCAAGATGACCTGTTGATGGCCTATTTCCGTAGGAGCTTGACTGGGGCAGCTTTGGAATGGCATAATCATTAAGATGTTTATAAGTGGCCTACATGAGGCGACATGGCTCAAGATTTTGTTTGATACTTTCAATACAAATCAAGTGTTACCCCATACCGCTCCTCCCAATCTAAAATAGAAAAGAAGCCGGAGGAAAGCTTTAGGGAGTTTGGACTCAGATAGAGGGAGCAAGTTGCTCGAATCAGTACCCCGATTGGTGAAGAAGAAATGGTTGAGCTTTTCTTACAAGCCCATGGGCCCACCTACTTTAGTAATTTGATCCCGGCCTTGGAAAAGCCTTTCAATGATGTGTTAAAAATGGGGGAGATAGTAGAAGAGAGAATTAGGTCAGGTAAAATCATGAGTTGTTCGGCATAGAAATATACTACGAAAGACGTTCAGAACATCCCAGTAAGTTTGGGTGGAAGAAAAAGAAATAGAAAAAATGATCCACTGGGCATTCCTTCTCAACACTTTCAACCTCGACATCGGCCCCATAGATATCCTTGCGCACCAGATGACCCTCCCCAATGTTACTTCTCTCCATAGAACTCCCAAATCGTACATTACTTTCCCATTACCAAGCTCCACAAAATGCCTATCCACCACCACGAGCCTACCGAAACCCCCTGGATCAGGTTTCTGGCCTAATCAAGCATTTAAGAATGAGATGTTGCAGAAGAAGAAAACATTCACTCCATTGGGAAAGTCATATGCCAGTCTGTTCCATAGGCTAAGGAAATTGGACATGTTGAAGCCGATTCAGATAAAAATGTCAAACCCTCTTCCAAAGAAGTTTTATTTTTCTCAAAGGTACGCATATTGCTTAGATGCCTTGGGGAATGACATAGAGAAGTGTTGGAATCTGAAGAAAGCAATTCAGAAGCTTATTGATGCAGGTGACATTGTCGTGCAAAATCCAGATACAACAGACACTAGACAAAGTCCATCGCCTATGCATAATGAGACGCATATGGTGGGTATGATTTATTTTGAAAAGGAATATGAGAATCCTTCTGAGATCCTTGGAGGTCCGCGTGCTACGAAGCTTTCAGCGCTATCAGAGGTTGATCCTAAGAACAAGCAGGACAAGGGAACCGAAAAGCAATTAATTAAGAACAATGTGATGGAGACTTGTGAAGGTCCGAATACTGTTGATGCAAAAGTCATTGGCTAAGATGTTGAGTTGGGTGATTGGAAAGGCACATGTTTCTTAGTTAGCCAGGGAGGAGTTTTGGTGGTTCATTTCTGTTGTCCAGGTTATTTTCAGGGTTATAATCTGGATATTGTCTTGTGACTCAAACCCTCCTATCCTTTCATTTTGCCTAGTTTGTTTAGTCGTAGTGGCCCATTTAAGTGTTGTCTAGGTTTCTAGGTTAGTAACCCCAGTATAGTTTGTTTGTTTTGTTGTCCAAACCCTTTCACCATCTGTCCAATGTAATTTTCTGTTTTCTGTAATTTTTAGTCATTTTTGTTTAGTTCTCTTTTCTTTTTATAGTTATTTTCTTGTTGACTCTAGTGTCGTGACATGCGTAATTCTCAGCCTGGTCTCAAAAGTTAGTTAGTCATGAAGCATTGAAACAATTTTGAAGATGATAGGGGCACTTGAGGGAAATAAGAATAGATTTGGACATTTTGAGATCATTTGAAGCCCGAACCATGTGAAACTGGGGCAGATAGGACATAAAGGAACACTATTGAAATGCATCATGTTGCATTAGGTTGAAGCTAACGGCAAGTTTGCCCCAAATTGGCAGGGGTCGTTCGTGGTAATGAAGAGTATTTTCCAACGGTGCTTTAAAATTGACAAATGTAGAAGGCGAATGTGTGGATGTGGTTATCAAGTCTGGTACTATCAAAAGATGTTACAAATGTTTTCCTTGGTTTATTTAATTGTGTAGTTTGCACTTGGCATGTTTTGAAGATTGGAATGACGAAGGCATTTTGTTCTTCTATCTAAACACTTTATCCTTCGTTACCCCTTTGAGCCTTATTTATTTTCTTTCATACCCCTCTTTCGGAATCAGTAGCGCAAGCACGAAAGAAAAGTAAAAGAAAAAGAATGAAAAGAGAGAGAAGAAAAAGAAGAAGAAAAGGGAAAACAAAAAAAAGAAAGAAAAAGAGAAGAAAAACAAAGAAAAGAAAAGAAAAGCAAGAGGAAGAAAAAGGAAAGAAAAATCACAACAACAAAGTAATTTCTATGACATAAACTACGTTCGACCTGATTCCTTTTAAGGATACATAGGCAGCCTCACGGTTCGGTCCCATCAAAATAAAAATTTAAAAGTCCCCAAGTAAAGAAACTGGGGCAGAAGTTGTGGTTGCTGTAAGAAATGTGATTCCGAAAGTTGTAATTTTGAACCCATTTGAATTGTTTTGAGCCTTTGATACCTATTCTTTCTAACCCTATACAAAAGCCCACGCTACGGTCCAAAGAAAGACCTTCTGATCAGTCGTCGAGAGATGTCAAGTCGAGCACTAGATGTGATTCATGTCAGGGGAAACACTCCGGTCCAAGCAGAAAAATAATAAAAATGAGAGTCTTATTGGTGAAAACCCTCACGGGCACCTTAAAGCGACGGGAGATGAGAGAAATAAAAAATGAGAGAGTCTTATTGGTGAAAACCTTCACGGGCACCTTGAGGCGACTGTAAGTTGAGAGAAAGAACAAACAGAGAGAGGCTTGATGGTGAAAACCCTTCGGGCACTACAAGCCGAATAAGGATTAAGAATCATGTGGGAAATCAACAAACGAAGATTGTGAAAGATGACTAACGACAGAGCATCGAAGCCCAATTTCACGGTTTGGAGATATAACAGGAGCTGAGCATCAGATTTGCTTAACAGAATAGGCCACAGGTGCATGTCATGGTTATTAGAGTTGGTATCCACACCTTATAGGTTTCTACTTTGTAGTTTTATTGTTAGGAATTATCTCTTTCCATTGTCCTCTACTCTGTTCCTTTTGTCTTGTTTACTTCCTCTTCCTAAGTCTGTTTGGTCAGAACAAGTGAGAAATCACTTCAAAATTTGCCACCAGCTTTCCAATTGTACAAAACGGGATCTGGTTAACACATCAAAGCGTCGTAAGTCAGGAAAGAACAGCAAGCACATTAAGTTGGTTACAGTCAACATGCTTCGGGATCCTTATGAAATACAAAGGCTTGGTATATATCTATTCATGAACAATGCAACAAATGAAGGGTTAGGGTGAACAGATCAAAGGTATTTCCTGTGATAAGATTGACAAAAGGGAGTCGTAGACCTCAAGGACAGGACCAGTGGTTTAAGTCAAGAAAGAACAGCATACGCAATGAGGGGGTGACAAGTGTCGTGCTTTGGGGTTCATGTAAGACACAAAGGTTGGTAAATGTCAGTTTAGAAGCAATGCAATAGATAGAAGGTATTGAATTTGAACGGAGAAGAGGTATTTTCTGTGTTAAGGGTGACAAAGGAAGTGATTAGTCAAGGAACAAGCAAGGTCTTCGAATGGAAATCCGTCATCATGACAAGTGAAGGAGCAACAGACCTCAAAGCCAAGGCCAATGATTTAGGTCGAGAAAGAATAACATACACACTGAGTGGGTAGCAATTGACGTGCTTTGGGATTCATGTGAAAGACAATGGTTTGGTAGATGCCAGTTTATGAGTAATGCAACAAATTAAGGATATGGGGTCTGAAAGGAGAAGAGGTATTTTCTGTGATAAAGATGATAGAAAAGCGGTCAGTCAATAAATAAGCAAGGTCTTTCGAGTTGAAATCAAAGATACCACAGGAAGTGAAGGAGCAATCACCCTCAAAGTTCAAGACCACAAACCAACCACCACAGTTTAAACTGAGAAGATTTTTCTTTGATTGAAACAGGGGCAGAAGTTTTGGTTGTTTCGGAGAAACCCTCCGTAAAGGAAAATCAAGCACCAGACAGGTTTGACTTTTGATTTTCAGGACCCTCTCGGAAAATGGGACTTAGTTTAAAATTAAAAACAATTATAAGTAGCAAATCTAGCATAAATGTACCCCAAAAGAATATAAGTTGATTTCAAATTTTTTATTCCGGAGATGGAATTCAGTTAGGAGTTGTCAGGACCCTCCTGGAAAATAGGACCTAGTTTAAAAATCAAAACAATCATAAGTAGCAAAATCTAGCATAAGTGTACCCCAAGGAATATAAGTTGGTTTCAAAGTTTGCATGTTTAAGATAGGATTCAATTAGGAGTTTTCATGACCCTCCTGAATAATGGGACCTAGTTTTAAGATTCCCATTAGATAACAAGATGTAGCGTAAGTTCTGTTGTAGGGTAGTATAATTCAGCCGTAAACATTGTCACTTTTAAGATAATACTTGATTTTCAGGACCCTCCTGGATAATGGGGTGTAGTTTTAAGACTCTCTTCGATAACAAGATTTAGCGGAAGTCACACCTTTATAAGATATAACTTAGATTTAAAATTGTCGTTTAATTAAGAGTTGTCAGGACTCTCCTGGATAACGGGATCTAGCTTTCAAATTCTTAGAATATTTGGTAACATTGTTCAATTTAACACTCACATATGTGCCCAGCTACCAAACTAGGATAAAAATTTTTCTTTGTTTTGTCTATTTTTGTTGAAATCAGGCGCTCACCTGGAGTGCAAGGGAATACAGTTCAAGTTCAGTAGTCAGGCGCCCACCTGGAGAGCAAGGGAATACGATTCAAGTTTCAGCAATCAGGCGCCCACCTGGAGAGCAAGGGAATACAATTTGAGTTTCAGCAATCAGGCACCCACCTGGAGAGCAAGGGAATACAATTCAAGTTTCAGCAATTAGGCGCCCACCTGGAGAGCAATGGAATATAGTTCAAGTTTCAGCAATCAGGCGCCCACCTGGAGAGCAAGGGAATACAATTCAAGTTTCAGAAATCAGGCGCCCACCTGGAGAGCAAGGGAATAGAGTTCAAATTTCAGCAATCAGGCGCCTACCTGGAGAGCAAGGGAATACAATTCAAGTTTCAGCAATCAGGCGCCCACCTGGAGAGCAAGGGAATACAATTTGAGTTTCAGCAATCTGGCGCCCACCTGGAGAGCAAGGGAATACAGTTCGGGAATACAGTTCAAGTTTCAGCAATCAGGAACCCACCTGGAGAGCAAGGGAATACAGTTCAAGTTTTAGCAATCAGGCGCCCACCTGGAGAGCAAGGGAATATAGTTCAAGTTTTAGCAATCAGGCGCCCACCTGGAGAGCAAGGGTATACAATTCAAGTTTTAGCAATTAGGCGCCCACCTGGAGAGCAAGGGAATACAATTCAAGTTTCAGCAATCAGGCGCTCACCTGGAGAGCAAGGGAATACAGTTCAAGTTTCAGCAATCAGGCGCCCACCTGTAGAGCAAGGGAATACAATTCAAGTTTCAGCAATCAGGCGCCCACCTGGAGAGCAAGGGAATACAGTTCGAGCTTCAACAATCAGGTGCCCACCTAGAAAGTAAGGGAATACAGTTCAAGTTTTAGCAATCAGGCGCCCATCTGGAGGGCAAGGGAATACAATTCAAGTTTCAGCAATCAGGCACCTACCTGGACAGCAAGGGAATACAATTCAAGTTTCAGCAATCAGGCGCCCACCTGGAGAGAAAGGAAATACAATTCAAGTTTGAGCAATCAGGCGCCCACCTGAAGAGCAAGGGAATACAGTTCAAGTTTCAGTAGTCAGGCGCCTACCTGGAGAGCACGAGAATACAGTTCAAGTTTTTGGCAATCAGACATCCACTTGAAGAAAAGGAAAAACATCTCAGATTACAATTCAAGTCAGCAACCAAAGGGACTTCACAGGGAGAATACAAGTCAACAAGGCAACAAGAATCACAAGATCAAGTTTGAAGATATAGACAGGGCTTTTGTAATTCATTGATCATAGTTTAGTCTAGCTTCTTTTTATTTTGACATGGTGTAATAAGTGGTTCAGTAAGTAGTAGCAGCAACAGTGAAATCACAGCTTCATGGTAGTCCCAGCTACCAAAACTTCCCGAACTACACTGACTTGATTATCTTATAGCAAAGGATATGTAGGCAACCTTGAAAGCAGGGTGCGGTCAAATTTTTCAAAAGAGCTTCCCACGAGGTATTCAAACAAGCAAAAATTGCTCGTATCAACTGACTTTATCTTTGCACGAAAACTCTTTGTGTTTTCGAGCAAAGAGGGGCAGCTGTGAGCACGTGATTTTTTCCCTATATGAATTACTCCCACAAATTCAAAATAAAATAATTTTTTCTATTATTTGCAATTTTAGGGATTTTCGTGGCATTTTATGTAATTGTTTGCATTTGTCTGTGCATGTTTATTTTATTTAAATTATGAAAAATTGAAAAAAATATGTTTCATTTGGCATTTAGGATTTAAGTTTGCATTCTTAAGAATTAATTAGCAATTAAGTTGTTTATAAAAAGAAAAATCACAAAAATAGTTTAATTTGCACTTTTAGTTTTAATTTTTGATTTTGAGTAGTTTGTTTTAATTTGTTTTCTTAACTAATTGTGATAGTTATTATTTAGCATTAATTATTATTTTGATAAGAAAATTTGATTTTATGATTTGATATAGAATTTTATTTTAATTTTGAAAAAAAAGAAAAGAAAAGGAATTTAAAAGAGAAATGAAAGAAAATGAAAGGAAAATAAGAGAAGGAAGGATGTCTGGGCCAAATTCATTTAAACCCCCCCCCCCCCCTTAAATTCAAAATAAAATAATTTTTTCTATTATTTATAATTTTATGGATTTTCGTGGCATTTATGTAATTTTTTGTATTTGTCTGTGCATGTTTATTTTATTTAAATTATAAAAAATAGAAAAAAATATGTTGCATTTTGCATTTAGGATTTAAGTTTGCATTCTTAAGAATTAATTAGCAATTAAGTTGTTTTATAAAAAGGAAAATCACAAAAATAGTTTAATTTGTACTTTTAGTTTTAATTTTTGATTTTGAGTAGTTTGTTTTAATTTGTTTTTTTAATTAATTGTGATAGTTATTATTTAGAATTAATTAGTATTTTTATAATATAATTTGATTTTATGATTTGATATAGAATTTTATTTTAATTTTGAAAAAAAAAGAAAAGGAATTTAAAAGAGAAATGAAAAGAAAATGAGAGAAGGAAGGCTGCCTGGGACAAATTCATTTAAAACCCCCCAGGCCCAAATTATTTTTCCTCAATAACCATTCAATTGGCCCAAAACTCACCATTCTACCCGGTCCAAATAATCAGCGGCCCAGGCCTTGAAACGACGTAGTTAGGGAACGGAACTGTGATGACCCGGCCCGTTATCACATGAGTTACCACACCGTTTTCCCCATATTATATTGTTCTATGCTTCAATATCAGTATTTTAATGAATCGGATAGAATTGAGCTGGTTTTAGTTGGAAATGAGGCACTTAACCTCTTAGAAGGAAGCTTGTTTTGGAAAAGTTAACCGGAAGTTGACTATATAGTTAAAAGGCTCGGATGCGAATTCTGGTGATTTGGTTAGCTTTGGGGGATGATTTGTGACTTAGGCGTGCGATCGGAATTGAATTTGGAGGCCCGGTGTAGAATTAGGCTTGAATTGGCGAAGTTGGAATTTTGGCGAATTTCGGTTGATAGGCGAGATTTTGATCCGAGGGTCGGAATGGAGTTCCAAGAGTTGAAGTAGCTTTGTTAGGTGATTTTGGATATGTCTACAAATTTTCAGGTCATTCGAACATCGTTTGGTTGAATTTTTGATCGAAAATGCATTTCGGAAGTTCCTGAAGAACTTAGGCTTTGATTTGGTAAAATTTGATGATTTTGATGTTAACGATAGTGTTTTGATGATTGGAAAAAGTTTGAATAAGTTCTTGGGGTGTATTGGTGCTATTGGTTGAGGTCCCGGGGGCCTCGGAGTGATTTGAGGTGGTTAAACGGAGAATCTTGATGTTTGTTGCAGGTCTGGTGCACCTGGCTTCTGGTATTTCCGCATCTGTGGAAAAGGAGCCGCAGAAGCAATTCCGCAGATGAGGCTAAGAGATCGCATAAGCGTTCCATGAGGGACCGGGTTAATTTTGCAAAAGCGGATGGGGTATCGTTTCAGCGGGTCCGCATAGGCGAAAATGAGGTCGTAGAAGCGAAATGGTGAGATCCGCAGAAGCGGATGGTTGGGCGCAAAAGAGGAAGGCCAAGGATTTAATGAAAAATGCATAAGTGGTCATATGGGCATAGAAGTGGTCCCGCATAAGCGGTTACTGGACCGTAGAAGCGAAACTTGCTGAAGGGTTTTAATTAAACAGTGTTCGCGAATTTCAAAAGATAAGAAAACATTTTAGACTTCGGGAAGAGGCGATTTTGGGCGATTTGGAGAGGATTCGAAGGGGATTCCATCAGGTATGAATTTCTAGACTCGAATAATGTTGTTATGGTATAAAAACAAGGATTTAAAAACTGAAAATCCAAGGATTTAAGGGGTAAAAATGGAGGTTAGGGCAGGAAACCTAAGAAAGTGTAAACTTAGAATTTGAGGGGCCAAATGGACTTCGATTTTGATGAATTTGATATGGGTAGACTCGTGGCGAGACGAGGCATCCGGTAATGTAAATTTTGTAATTTTTCGAGAAGTGGGCCCGGGGCTCGGGTTTTGTTAGTTTCGAGATTCTTGATATTTTTTGATTGTTTTCGATTGGGAATTGTTCCCTTAGCATATTGTAATGCATTCGCTCTGATTTTGGTTAGATTCGATGCGCGTGGAGGCCTAATTGAGGAGAAAACGCGTCGCGAGCTAGAGATTTCACCGGTTTGAGGTGAGTAATACTTGTAAATGATATCCTAAGGGTTTGAAACCCCGGATTTGCACATCATAGTGCTGTATTGTGGTGACTTGCACGCCAGGTATGAGTGTGGGGTAGAGCACCGTTGGGGATTGTAACTTGGTCCATCCTAGTTGTTGATTTTACTGCGTGATTGACTGAAACCTACTTGATACTATCATGATTTGGGCTGATTGCCATGTTTTGGGCTTCGTGTCGATTATTTGGATCCCTTAGGGATGTTATCATTGTTTCCATGATGCTTAGCATGTTTTCATGATATCAGTCCTGAGTTAAACCATGTCTCGAAATAGTTAGTAAATTTCTAAAGTTTTAAACACTTAATCTATAATTCCTAATAATTGGAACTGGAAATGATAACTTGACTGTGCCTGTGTGGCTTATATGCATATATCTGGACTGAGTGTGGATCGGGCTGCACGCCGCAGCGAATTTTACGATGATAGTGCGCTTGTTCTGTAGGGGCCCCTCCGGAGTCTGAACCCCCACAGTGAGCGCGGGTACCTAAATGGATCGGGTTGTATGCCGCAGCGGTCATGTGCATTGCATTCACGCATTGATTCCTGTTTGTTCTACGTGGCATGACATTTAGCACTCTCATATCATTGACATCCATGCTATTTCTTGCACTGTGTACCAGATACCCTGGTGTTATTTGTAAATAGAGTGTTGTGCCCGAGGGGCTGACTTGTGTGCGGACTTGCACTGCCTGATATCGCATTCATATGCTTAATGTTGGAAAACGAATATTTTTTTCAAAAGAGATTTTTAAACTGAGCTAGATGTTTCTAAAGGATTTTCACGTTTTTACTATTTTGTTCAAAAGGTTGTACCGTACTATATAGCATGATGGAGTGTTCTTACATGATTTCTTACCGCTCAGTTATTGTTTACACTTATTACCACTGAGTTGGAAGTACTCACTTTACTCTATGCACCACGTGTGTAGATTCAGGTGTCCCGGGAGCATAGTTGAGCTATTTGCTGCTTCAGAGTTTCTTAGTAGTTGTCGAGGTAGTTGCCTGACGTTCGCAGGACTCGACTCCTCCCCTATTCCTTTATTATTTCCGCATTTTAGAACATCAGTATTACTGAGGATGTATTATTTTGTTATCTTAGAGGCTCTAGAATCATGACCCCAGGTCTTTGGGAGATGTTGGCTAAGTCAGTGATTCATACTGGCTCTATCTAGATTATTGGTTAATAGACTTGTTAAATGGTAATTTAATGCTATAAATTGGAAATGGGTGGTGTGATTGAGTTGTGAGTGTTAATTGATCGGGCTTGCCTAGCAATTATGTTGGGCGCCACCACGACCGGGATTAAGGCCGTGACAAGTTGGTATCAGAGCCTAGGTTACTAGGTCTCATGAGTCATGAGCCGGTTAGTAGAGTCTCATGGATTGGTACGGAGACGTTTGTATTTATCCTCGAGAGGCTGCAGAACCTTTAGGAAAACTTTACTTTCTTGGAATTCTTGTCGTGCGTACTTGATTCAGCTTGAGATATAACTCTTGAAATTCCTTCTACACGTCTGTATGTGCATATGAGCGGTCAGTATTGTATGTGCCCTGATGGCTTGTGATTCCCCGATCAAGGGGCGAGATGTAATCTCATGAGTTCGATGTTGGGCCAATCTGGAGGACTTGAGGCTGGATCTTTGCCTATGGCTTGAGCACCGAGGTGCTGATTGTGTGAGTAAGTGTTCTGAAC
>MU765234.1:0-13897 GCA_026770625.1 Nicotiana glauca
TCAATAATAAATCCCGTTTCGATTGTCCTTTAATTGGAAAAACTCCTTCTGCCACGCCCTTCGCGGGGTGCGGCAGCGCCGAAAGGAGGTGTGACAAACCCTTTCCAAAAATAAGTACAAACCTGAACTTAGACTTAAATACCTATCGTATTACCTTACTGCTTATTTTATGGCAACAGTCATTCTATTTACAAGTCCTATTCTCCCTTTCCTTATTTGGATCCTGTTAACATCCGTTTGAATAAGAATCCCCTTGATTAAAGGGGTAGTCTTATACTAATTTGATTCTTATTTGTGACCATGCCATATTTGTGATAGATTTGTACTTGTTACCTTATTTCTCTATACGTTTTCAAAGCTATAAATACTCTCCTCCCTTTTCTTTGAACACACGAACACAGAAAGCAATCTGAGTTCAAAAAAATCATTCTCACTTAAAACTCTCCCTCTTTCTGCCACTTGTGCTGCTATGGACTTTATTTACTCTACTTTCTTCTACACTTTTTGCTTCTCTATTGGTATGTCCCAGTTAGTTTACATATCTCAATAACAATGTGTTTCATTACTGCCTACTTCTGTTCATGTCTTCCTTAGTTAATATTTGTTTCTAGCATGCTGTAACATGTTTCTCTTCCCTTGTAATTCAATGTTTAATTTACAGATGCATCTTGTCAGTTGTTTGTCATGTATTTGATACTTTATGAATCTCAAACCCTCATATCCCCTTTGTATGCTTTAAGTTATGGTTCATAAACATGGCAATGCCTGAAATCATTGTCCATGGCTATGAACTAGACCCTTTGGGTCCTAAGCTTGTCAATTTCCCATCCCCATTCCCTCACTGAGTGTATGCTGAGTAACAGCCTTGGCCTGCCAGTATTTCTGATTATTGTTCAAGCCATGGCTTGACCTCCAGTAGGTCTTTACTCCCTAAAAGCTTGATAATAGGTTTGGTCAGGGGTGTGCCAGTTTATATTGTGGTTGGGCATGACCACCAACCTGCCTGGGTAGTCCCCCTACCCTTTTCTATTGCACTTGCACTCAACTCTTAGAATTTAAGTGTTGCCCCTCTTATGTAAGCTTTGCCATGGGACCCTGGAGCTCCCTCTGAACTTGCACACATAAGGGCTAGCCCTTCCACACTGCACAACTCAATTTCTATGAATATCTTGGGTGTATGCGCTGCCTGGGATTCCTGAAATCCCTTGGATCTCTGAAACACCCTAGATGAGAGAAGGTTCGGAAATTTGGATCTCGGAAGTGGCTCAATCTCATATTATTAGGCATTAAGTCTGAATTAGGCTGCTCGGATGTAGCTAAAGTTTTCTGATGTATTTTTTTAATTCCAGTTTATTTCTTTTGGGGCTGTAATAACTTGTATAAACTAGGGGAACTTAGTAAAAAAGGGGGCGTCGACACTACAAGGCTTGATTCTTAATTGTACCTACAAGCTCGACATCATTAGGCACTACACTTTACCTTTTAAATTCACTAGGACCGTTACTGAGAGCCACACGCTCTAACTTGCTCCCATATATACTCAACTCCATGAATCTTCTAGCACATTAATACCCTCTCAACGAGGCACCTGGCAGAACCACTCCCCTTTAAACCCGCTTCTATACAAGGCATAAATTCTGAATATTTTCCCAAGTCCAGACATGAGCCAATAAGGCCAACCATCGCATGCCTCCAACAATTCATTTGCTCGAATTACCACTTATGATCTTTTCTCATAGCTGAAATAATCCATCAATATGCTAATAACCAAAAATCACGCAAGTAGTTAATCATACAGCCCAAACATAGGCGGTGGGACTCTCCCACTTTGATTGAAGCCATCATTTCACCATTTTTGAGTTCGTCCGACCTTTTTACCTCTTATTGGCATAACCTCGCGCCATAAGTTATCAAAATTTCTCGGAATCTCCCTGAAAATCCCCATCTTTCATATTCTGAATCATCAACCACATTCGCACGACCGATCCCTTTGTTGGACAACCAATATAATTCTTTGCAGAAGCTTCGCCAACCACGCAACCGCTAACCTGCTCACGGATAATAACCCACCTAGGGGAATCACCTCCCGATATCTTCCCACGCTGCTGCACGGGGTACATTCACTACGACTCCCACAGCCCATCCTGAGTCCGAGCTCACCTTCCAGCTGCACAAGTCCATTCTCCCCTCGTGGACATCAATTAAATGTGCGACAACATCCTTACAAATTCAGGGTTATGCTGCACCCTCCTCTATTTCAAGCAGTTCCTCTCTGCCATATCAATCTTTTGCCGCATAATAGCCCATACTTCAAATCATACCCGCAGACTTCAATCACTAATCGTTAAAATCCCTAATCCGATCCAAACTCTCTTTAAGGCGCGTAGTCATCCTACTACCAAACCCATATGCAACACTCGCCACTCTTCCACTTTGACGGAACTTATCTCTTTAATTAACCACTCGACCTTGCTCCTCATACTTGGCCTTCTAGAAGTTTTAAACACCACCTGACACTTCCCACATGTCCTTCCTCATACTTTGCTGCTCAATTGTTGCCTTAAATAAAATCTATCTTCGTGGCACTTGAATCCACCATTGCTGCTAACTTCAAACCTTTCCAAAGATCATCTTTATCGAGCCGTCAACAATAAAAATTCTGATTCGATCTTAAACTACTGCATCATGCGATATCTGACAGTTATACCTCTAATATTATTTCATAATATCTTGCCCCAAGTCTAATTGTAGCAGACCATAACACCGACAAGCTTCAAGTGTTGAATTAGGACAACAGCACCCCCATATAGAGGAGAACTCCACCACGCTTGCAATTACCACGCCTCATTACTTCCACCAGCCCATATCTGAACATTCTCCGTCTGAATGCCTTTCCCCTACCGGGAATAAAATACTGAATCCCTTGATTACACGTTGAGTAAACCTCCCTTCAATTCATCCACTGCCTCGACACGTGGGCAAACATCCTGCCATCACAACAACACTGCGGAATAATTGTTCATAAGCATCATGGCAACCTGTGCCTAGCCTCAAGGCTCTTAGAAGTTCTGTTACTGAGCTGAAACAATAGAATATCCTTCGACCAGGCGACCATAATAGTCACATTAACTATACCGGGAGAATCATGATGCACCACATCTGTAGTGCCATTTCAATTCTTCAACTTTCGATTTATAACAAGCGCTCGCGTAAGATTGAGTAGGAAGAAATCAAAGGCATAAGCTTCAAAGGAATCGAACCGCACAATAAGGAAACAAAGAAGGGAAGTACTCCTAACAGTCTTGTAGCCTCCCGAGGATAAGTACGTACGTCTCCGTACCGATCCGCAAGACTCTACTAGACTTGCTCATGACTCGTGAGACCGATGGGAACCTAGTGCTCTGATACCATGTTGTCACGAACCAAAATCCACTAAGGGTCGTGGTGGCGCCGGACATCGCTGTCAGGCCAGCCAACTAAGTTATCAATTAATTCCTCTTTTAACACTTTTGAAAATCTAAGGTTTTTCCTTCCACTTTCATAAATAAAAGTTCACTATTTGAATTCAAAATTTAAATAATAGCAATTAGTACAAATCCGTTGAAACCCATCCAGAAACCCGGTGTCACAAGTGCATGAGCGTCTACTGATAAGTAAAATAAATACAATATCTGTCTGGCATACAGTAGACAGGGAATAAATAATAAAAGTGCAGAAAAGAACTACACTAGCTACGGGTCGCCTCGCAAATTGCAGCTCACCTAGTTCCAGAATTTATCTATGCTGCTACGCCCAGTAGGCTGCCAGAAGTATATATGCACATGTACAACAAAAATGCACATAAGTGTAGTATGGGTACGTAATCAACGTGTACTCAGTGAGTATCATGCCTAATCCCGAAGGGGTTGAGACGAGATAGCCAACTCCGACACTCACTGGAGGTCAATTAGCAATATTCTATAAGTGCGAGGATAATCATGGATTTGTATAGAAGTTCAAATTGTGAAGCCAGAAAAATAGGTAAACACCTTCAGCAATAAATCAAGGGCTTCTAAAGTCTGTTCTTTATTATTTTATCAGTTTATATCAAGAAACGTAGGGCCAATTCCACATTTACAATTTTCAAGTAATAGATAAACATGTGCAATTACACCGAGGCAACTGCCCGCTCTAACAGGAATGTAAACTGTGCACCGCCGAGGGTTGAGCGGCATGAACCATAGATGCATCTATTCTCACCGAAGCATTCGGCCCGTTCCATAAATAAACACATATCCTGCTCGCGAATCATCCATGCAACACAGGCACACATAAAATACATGCTCAAGTAGGAAATTAAGAGCTTATCGGGGATAATCTACCAAATAGACAAATTTCTCTTGTTAACAATTCGGGAAATGATGTTTAATCTCTTTTTAAATTTGGTTACTAATCAAAGGTGATTTAAACAATTCAAACTATCAATGGGTTCACAGTAATCCAAGTATAACATATTTTTCGGGTCCTAGACTACCCGGACAATAGTATAATAGTGGCTACGCACGGACTCTCGTCACCTCGTGCGTACGTAGCCCCCACAAATAGGAGCACATAACCAATTTAACTCACCTATGGGGTAAATTCCCCCTTACAAGATTAGAAAGCAGACTCACCTTGCTCCGAAGATCCACAACCGGCATTCTGCATTCTTCCGAAGACTTACACCAACGCACATTGTTCCAAAACTAGCCAACGATCATATAAATTCATTAATATATGCTCATTTATACTTTACAACCTAATTTATAAAAATTCGTAACCTCGAATGAAAGGTTGACAAAAATGCCCTCGGGCCCACGTGCCCGGAATTCAAAAAATTTTTACGATAAACTTTACCCATGAACTCGCGAACTCAAATATATGATTTTCTCTTAATTCCATACTCAAAATCGAGATCAAAATCCAGGATTTCTAATTTCTTAGGTTTTCAACCAAAATCCCAAATTTACACTAATTTTCATGCTTAAATCCATGTATAAACCTTGTATTTAACTCAAAGCTAGCATAAATTACTTACCTCATGACAAGTGACGAAAATGGCACCTCCAAGCTGCTCCCCATCGTCTCCAATGAAAGAAAAATGGGGTTGAAATGAACTCAACCCCAAACTTAAAACATCTCACTGCCCCAGCTGCTTCCGCTTCTGTGACTTTTCGCCGCTTCTGTGGCTTAGGCAAAAGGAAGCTGACCGCTTCTGCGGTCTGGGGGCCGCTTTAGCGGAACCGCTTCTGCGGTCCCTGGGCCGCTTCTGCGATTTCCTTGGACCTGGCCCCCTTCCGCTTCTGCGAGCGTTTGACCGCATCTGCAGTCCCGCTTCTGCGGTTCAAGAACCGCAGATGCAGTTATTACAGAAGCAGCAAATCTCAAGCCTTCCCAAATTCCACTTTTCGATCCGCTAACCACCCGGAATTCACCCGAGGCCCCTGGGACCCCAACCAATCATACCAACCAATCCCATAACATATTACGGACTTGCTCGAGGCCTTAAATCATAACAAACAACGCTAAAACCATGAATTACACCCCGATTCAAGCCTTATGAACTTTGAACTTTCCAACTTCTATTTCCGATGTTTACACCTATCAAATCATGTCCAATTGACCTCAAATTTTGCACACAAGTCATATTTGACATTACGAACCTACTGCAGCTTCCGAAATCGGATTCCGACCCTAATATCAAAAAGTTCACTCCCGGTCAAACTTCTCAAAAAACCTTCAAATTTTTATCTTTAGCCAAGGCTTCAAAATGACCTACGAACCTCCGAATTCACTTCTGATCGCGCTCCCAACTCCAGAATCACCATACGGAGCTACTCCCAAGTCTCGGAATACCAAACAGACATCGATAACGCTGAAATGCACTTCAAACCAAACTTAAGAAATTTCTTCCAAAATGCTAACCTCCACAATAGGCGCCAAAACGCTCCCGGGTTATCCAAAAATCGAACCGGATATACGCCCAAGTCCGATATCATCATACGAACCTGCTGAAATCTTCAGATCCCGATTCAGAGGTCGTTTACTCAAAAAATTCAATCTTAGTTCATTCTTTTAACTCTAAGCTTCTCAAATGAGAATTTCATTTAAATTTAACTCCGATCTTCCTGAATTTAAATTTCGACCATGCGAACAAGTCATAATACCTGAAATGAAGCTGCTCATGGCCTCCGACTGTTGAACGACGCGCTAGGGCTCAAAACGACCGGTCGGATCGTTACAGAAGGTGGCAACATAAATCATCAAGATCAAACTGGAGTGACAACATGAATTATCAAGCAAATGCTTATATTCGTTTAATGTGGAATGTCGTACATTATTTATGATCTCTATTACCACCAAGCCTCACATCGGCTAGTTCTTTTCTTTAAATTTTAGTTATTGTAAAAGAGTTATGTGATATAGATTCTACTAATTGATTAATATAAATGTGTATCTTGGAATTATTTGTGAAATTTTTTTGAATGTCAATTTGTGAAGAATAAGTTATTTCTCAAGCTACTATTTTATTACTATTAGTTTTAATATAACATGCACAACCATAGAATAACTGAAAATTTTTAGACAAAAATAAATAGCGAAGAAACAGGGTGATAGGAACTTTCGTCGCTACTAAAATTAATATTCTGTCAAAATAATAATAATAAAATAATCTAACCTCGACTTTTTTGTATGATTTGTAGCCATAAAACCTTTTTGGCCGTAGCTAAACAAAAATACGGTTGCAACGGACTAATATATGAAAGCAGTTACATATCTAAACTTCCGTGGCAAATAAATCTAAAACTTTTGCCATGCTATATCACTTTGTGGCGACGATATCAAAATAGCTACAAATTAATTTATCGTGGTAAGAGTATAAAATCATTTGCTATAAATATATTTGTCGTGGCAAAAGTATAAAATTATTTTCTATGAGTATAGCTACAACACAAAATTTTGTTGTAATAAGTATTAATCCTTAGCCATGGATCATATAAAATTTATAGCTAACTTTTAGCTATGCTACATTTTGCTACGAATGCTACGGAAAAAAAATATTGTGGCTAAAGTGTTTAGCCACGGAAATTTTCATAATTAATTACGTTGTGTTTTGTAGCTATAAATACATTATGTTGTAGTGGTATGTACAGTACACACATATTGTGGAGAGTTCTAGAAGAAAAATCCAATAGTCAAGAGATCAAAATTTGAACTATCACAACTCACAAGTTCGTATTTCAATATTCTCCTAACATATAATATTCAAGTGGACCTTTCTTTCCCGTTAACAAGGTGTGTGTATTTGTGTCTCGATGTATATATATGTGTTTACGTACATATTATAAATATATACACACATAGACTAAAGAATACTCAATAAAGTTACTATTAATCAATTTATCAAATTAATCATTTAAAACTTCAATATTTGACTTTTTTATTTACTACGAAATTATTTACCACAAGAAATAAATTTCTTTTTTAAAAAATTTACAATTAATTTTAAAAATGTTATTATTTCATTGTATGTTCATAATTGAATGAATGTGCTAAATCTTTATTTCCAAGTTTTCAAGTTATTGTTTCAAATTTTCACGTTTAACTTTGTTTAATATTTTAGCACTTTAATTAAACTACTCAAATCTCTATATTTATTATTAAGATTTTTGACAACAAGAACCAAGGTAGTATAGTGGCACAAATGACTAACTTACTGTAATCATTTTATATAATACTTGCAATATTTTTGGGATAATATGTCTATACTATATAATATTAAAGGCATGAGTTTGTTGGTCGTCGAAGTATCAAAGAAGAAGGATTCGTCCATGGCCTCTTATCAACATCTTTTGCCAAAAAACAAAGAGAGATAAATTTGAGGAGAAGGTTTTACTGAAGCTGTGATTTGATCTGGGAGTTATAGTTCTTACGGCTGCTAAAATTTACAATTTTATCTATCTCTTTGAATTTGTTCAGGTTTGAAGATTATTTCTTATGTGCTTTTTGTAATATTTAGTTTGAATTCTTATTTGAGGGAGGTGGATTTGGACAAAGAGCACTAGCGGAGAGTTAAATACTTTCCTTTGTAAGTATTTCCTTTTAGTATGTATTTCCTTTTTGTTGACTCTTCCCCTGGCTCCCCCTACCCCCTACGTAGCTCACTTTTACCTCTGTTGTTTAAGGGGAAGATAAGAAAGAGCCATGGGAGAACCATTTAATTTATTCACAATACTAGAGGATATGTATCCCATTATGATCCTTCATTTGTTCAAGTATGCCCTCCTACTTTCTTTGCATATATTGAATTTTTGTTCGTAACATCTAACTCATTGATTTTACAGTGATACGTCCTTTGAAGAAAAGACATGGGATGATTACAAAATAGTTGTTGAGTCACTATATCAATTTGGTCAGGTAAGTACCTATCTATGAGTTTAATTACAAATTAAATTTAGTTTATATCCAAGTTTGTTTGTTGCAGAAACAGCTGGAAGATAAAAAAATCTACACAACTTTGGAAGAGGCATTGAACAAGGTGCGCAAAGCTCAAGAATCTGAGATCTACCGCCTTAGACATGATGATAGAATCATTGAAGATTTGGAAGACGATGTTATGTTAGTTTCTTTTTTTTTTTTCTTCATCCCTCATTATTTATTGTTTTACTTAATCTAGTATATAGAGTTAGTGGAGAACTTTATAATAAGTTGAGTATGACATGTGTCATTTCCTTAAGCAAAATGGTAGAGGAGAAACGTGTCTTCTTCATGTTTTCTATCTAATATCATTGATAGTTATATCCCATAACATTCATTTTTCAGTTATAAGATCCTCTACTTCTTTTACAACATAAAGTTGAAACATCTTGTGTGCTTCAAGATTGAAAGGTTCAGGTAAAATACTTTTGCAAATTTATCCGTTATTTTCACATTTTATCTTGTTATTTTTTAAAGTCAAGTTTATGTTCTTTCCAAAAATGAGAAATCTGCCATCGATTAAGTTGAAGAAGACCACATAGATGGGGATGACTCCACCTAGAGATCTGATATCTGGTTACACTGTGATGTTGTACTTCCTAGTTGAATAGTCCGTACGTAACTCTCCCAAAGCATTTTATACGGCTTTTAACCAACCCCTTCTTATCAATCTATTTTCCTTTCTATAAATGGCAGCAAAGGGGTTCAAAGTGACCCTTTTGCTCTTATTGTGTTTGTACCTATAAAAAAATGAGCATATTCAGAGGAAAGAAGATGTTAATACTAGGTGTAAGCTTGTAGTGTTTGATGAACTTGATGGTTGCTGGCGCTTCACTCATGATTGGTGTTGTTCCAAAACGCACACACAAGTATACGTAGTCAACAAGTAATATGGGATCGTAAGTCCAGATATCGTACTCAAATGGACTTGTGATTTACTATTTACTAAATTAAACTAACACAATTAATCTATTTAAGCGATTTTATAAAGTATGGATATATAACTAAAACTAATGTAGAGTAGCAAACTAAGAAATTAAAGAAAACAAGTCTGCAAACTCAGAGATGTATTCAATGGGAGAAAATATTCCAGAGTTATGAGTTAGTTAACAATCCCATTGAGTCTTCCACTTAAATTGTCTAATTAATTTATCTGGTTTATTGATTGACAAGGTTAATATTACTCGTAGTATTCTCTCGAAGTACTACTCGTCTATTCAAGCTAACATAACGCATATATTCTTATGAAATTAAAATTAACAAGAATGCATTACTAATTTCCGTATAATAACCAAACAAGATAATTAGGTATATTCATATCTTAACAGCAAACTTTTGGTCATATTTGTGGGGGAAGGGGGATGGGGTGTTGGAGTGACATTGGGTCCAAAAGGAAGGAATATAGTGCTCGAAAATAAGGATGGTCCTCCCAAGATAATTACCGTGAAACTGTTCTTAAATTCCTCCAAAACACCATTCAAGAAAGCCGAGTTCACATTCATTTAATGATTTTTTCATTAATTTTGAACTGCCAAAGAAATAATAAAATGAATTGTTTCCAAATAAGCAATCGGTGCAAAAACCTCATCATAATCAACACCGGCAGTTTACTTGTATCCCTCGGTAACCAATGGTCTTGCTTTGTACCTTTCCACCTTATTTTTGGAATTCTTTCTTCAACTTCTTTGAAAATCCCACTTCAGCTCATTTTTTGTAAAGAGAAAGGCCAGGATCTTGCTTATATTATGTGTATATTTTAAAATATAAGCAATATAATTATAAATAATACTCCTCATCTAAATATCTAATCATTCGTCTTTGCTGAAGTTTAATCATTTTGAATTCATGTATTAGGTATTTAAATTTCTGGTAGTTACTTATGCTTTTGGGTTTATTATTATTATTTTTTGTTCAGTTTAGGTTTAAGTAATTAATAAAAAGAAGGTGGCGAGTGAGGCTACCATTGTTGATCTTTTCGCACCTTGATTTCTTAAGTAGATAAAAAGATCCGCATATTAGTAAATGTTTAAAGAAAAAAGACCTTATACCTAATTCAATCTCAAAACCTAGTTATTAAATAAGAATTGCTCAAAATTATATAAGAAAGTATAATTTATTCCCTCAAATAATGTGGGGCACTTTACTTGCACCCCAAACACGTCAAAGACTGAATATTTGGTACGTGTATACGCTTTAATTTGGCACCTAACATTGGCTAAAGCAAAAAATGGAATTGGTCTGATATCAAGTAAAAAATAAAATATCGAGTCTAACTAATTAGCCTCAAAGTTGGATTAAAAAGAAAACTTTTAAGTTTAGTGTCAAAAATCTTTTAAACTACTATCACTTACACTCAAAATAAATAGAGGAATTTGGTTCACCAAATTAAAGATTTGATACCCCTTTGAAGTCCTATATTCCCACGAAAGAAAAGAAAAAGGAAAGCTTTTCATCTCTCTTGCTTTTGTAATTGTGATAATAACAGTATTATATTCAGTGTAATTTATTTATTGGGGCCTAAGGAGGATAGTATACAGATTTTATTCATGTCTTGTTGAGATAGAAAAGTCAGATCGAGAAAAGCATAAGCACAACAGTAACGAAAAAAAGATACGATAGTGCAAAAGTCATAAAAAAGAAGCATTTATAACAGGTGGATGATAGGATTGTCGAAGCAAAAAAAAAAATAGTACTCTCTCTGTTCACTTTTAGTTTTTCACTTTTGATTTTACTCTCTCTTTAAGAAAAAATAAATAAAGTATGTATGTTACAATTTTACCTATGATAATGATAGCCTTTTTGAAGGTCTTGGGAAATAATTTGGGGAATGAGTAATTAATAATAAGGATAAAACAGAAAGAAGAAAAAAATTATCTTTCTCTTAATTTAGTATAGTGGACAGATAAAAGTGAAAAATATATTTTTAGTATAGTGGACGAATAAAAATCATTTAATGAAGGTAATAATAAAAATCAAAAAATAAATCAATACGAGAATATGTACTAGTGCTACAGGTATTAGCACTACCTGTTGGGTTTAAGCTTGTTATAGCTTAAAATAGAGTGAATAGGAACTTGATGGAAAAATAAAAAAATTAATTTCCCTCTTTCACAAAGGACATTGTCTCATATTGGAGGAGAAAACGAGTATTAATGCGTATATATACAATGGCACTTCTTCTACCTATTAAAGAGTTAAGAAGAAGATAAATCTCGTGTCGTCGTCATCGCTCGCTCGGATTCGGATATCCAAATTGCATTTTTTTGTAACGGTAATTTTTTTTTTTTCCGTTTTGAATTTCTCGTTAGAATTTAAATTTGGCGGTTTTTATAAATGGTAGTTTGATATTGCAACTCTTCGGTATTACCCAATGTTTTGGCTATACATACATGCTCTTTTCCTCAGAATTTTTGTTTTTCATACGAAAATTTTGATTTCTCCTTCTTCCTTCTGCATTATTTTTTAACAAAAGAAAGCAGTAAGTGTGATTTGCTACTGATCTTTGAGTTTGCTGGTCACTGAGGTTTGAAGTACCGCTGCACCAATGAGAGTAATTTTCTATCCTGAGAAAAAATAATCCTAAACCTCGGGTACTAGGAATGAATTAAGTTCTTTAAAAAGAATACTATGAATTCAATTGGCTCGAATTAATTTATATTCTTCTAAATTCGTGGTTTTTTGTTGCTACTGATTTTTTAATATATTTTCGAATATAGATTACTAAGGAGCTTATAACACTACCCACCTACCCCTTGCTTTTGTAATTACCGAGGGAGAATTCATTCACAAAGAGAAAACACATGGAAAATGGCGAGTTGGACAATTAGGCGGCCTCGCCTCGGCAATATCAGAAAAAAATAAGTTGTTAAATTATCGTTGAATGCATGGACTAAGCAGACAAGCTCGAAATACTCGTATCTTACTCTCCACGTTTCAAACCTCCACTTTCTAACCATTCATTCACTTCGATCTTCAAAACTCCATTCAAAATGACTAAAGTACCTCTATATTGTACGAAATGTAATTTACTGTTACACAGTGACGAATCTAGGATTTTAAAGTCATGGATGTTGGCCGATAAAAGTTTTGAAGACGAGAAAAAATAAGTTTAGTTGTGAGTGCTCATACTATATTTATCTAAATATTTTTATAAATACGTATGCAAATTTACTAAATTTAGTCAAAAGTAATGGGTAGTTGAGTAACCACAAGTGACCAAATATATTATATCAAATAGGAGTATTGTTCTTAGCCCTAACGATATTCCAACTTAAAGTATGACGGATGATAGTTTTAATCCATAATCAAAAGTAAAATGGTAAATTTGAATCATTATTTTCGACGTACTATTTAGACAGTATAATTCACCTGGACAACATTGAAACTCCCCTAAATTAAGAGCAAATATGAGACGTTTGGCTGACAACAGGAATAAGATGATCCCAGAGTACAATAAACTTGGACGTTTATTAAATTAAAAACCACTTCATCCTGTCCATATAATTAGTTTTTTTCACGTTTCCTAAGAACGACATTTATTAGCTTTAATCTTATAGAAAGAAATTGTCTATATATATATATATATATATATATATATACACACACTTAATTAGATATATTTGTCACTAAGTTAACTTTTCATTCAATGGAACAGTAATAACATATTTTGGAGAAAAAAAAATGAAAGCGTCATATATTTTAAAATAAATTCAATTAATAAAACGATTAATATTTGAATCCCGAAAAATATTAAAAAAGCGCCCTTACCCACAAAATCAAATTGATCATATATATGATTTCACACTTTTTAACAAATTTTCAGAAAAACTCACGGTCGCTATCTTTCAGGTGTGTACTGGGTAATATGTCTTTGTACAATAGCTAGCTTACAAATTACACAGGAGATATAAATCGTTCTAGACAAGCTCATTGCGGTGGACTCTAACGAAAGAGGCTGGTGAAAAAAAACAATTAAAAGTATCCTATGTGAAAAACGGTAACTCTTACGGATTATTTCACACTTTTTGTCAATGTTTAGTTGTCGAGAATTCAGGTCGTCGAAAAATGACTACTGTTCGGTGGCACTAAATATTTAATGAATATTATGGGAGTTTTTTTCTTCTTCAATATTTTATGGTAATTTCAAGAGTCTCGAGATCCTAGTACTACAAATATGACTGCCACGTGGATCAACACCAATTTATTTGGATTTGAAGGTTAAAATTATTCTTGGGAACCCTAGTCTTATTACTCACTTTGACTTGGGAATGTAGAAGTTTTTAATGTTTGTGTACTTTGTACCAAATCTTTGACTTGTGTACATGTGCTTTCCCTATATATATATATATATATATATATATATATATATATATATATATAGTCCACTTTCTGTTTTCTTTGG
>MU765238.1:5210-25505 GCA_026770625.1 Nicotiana glauca
TGGGTTCTATTACAACTGAAAGAAGATGAGGAGGTGTAATTTCCACTCATCTTCCCAGTAGTTTAGGTTTTAGTCGTATTTTGATGAGGTTTTAGTCGTTTAGGACTTTATATAAAATAATTTTCATAAACATGAAAAAACTATAACAAGTAAAAATCTTATACAAAAGTATAAGAAAATCATATTAATCCATAAATATTTTAATGACAAGGGTTGAACACAGGCGTACATGAAAAACCTAAGCATTATATGTTCTTATCTTTGCACTTCAACAACGAATAATACTACACTTGATGTAGCCTCTACAAGTTCAAAAACAAGAACACTTCCTTTCTTTAACTTGTTGTCTACAACAAATTATTTTCACCCGTTAACGAGTCTTCTTCTAACAACACCTGTTAGAGTCACATTCCATTCCTTCCCGTTACATCGTAGTAATGTCTTAGCCGTACTAGGAGGAAGATATTGACAGATTTTCTTTGAGAGGTACTGCACAAGCGTAATGAAAAGATAGGGTAAAAATCATTTAATGTTAACTAAAAAAAGAAAATAATGAATTTACCATATAATCGCCCTTGATGTACGATCTGGGAAATTTTATTCTAAACCATAGATAGAATTCCTCTTCTTCAATACACCAGTCAGCATTCATATGAAACGTTTCTTCCATAGCAAATATAGGTTAACATATGTTTAGATATGTGTGTTTATATATATAGATATGTATAGGAAAAAGAGAGAGAGAGAGAGAGAGATAGAGAGAGCGAGAGTCAAAAAAATATTTCCACTCCCTCCAATCGTTTCTAAGAGTTACTTTGTTTCCCTCCAAATATTTTATGGTAAATTTTCATTTCTGGCTTTTGGAATTTCGGCCTTTAATGAACGTTTGGAATTTCGGCCTTTAAAAAACGTTTTCACTTCCTCCAATCGGTGCTTGCATTGAATTGTTATGCAACTCCTTAAATTCTCCTTACTTACCGCATTAATTCAGTAGTTGAATTTCCATTAAATCGATTCATGTACTTGAAATTTGTTCAAAAAAAAATAAGGAGAACATTGTTAACATGAAAGGTAATCTGGAAAAAGTAAAAAAAATAAGAAAAGTTTCTAAACCTAATACTTTCATTCATTAATAATAGATGGTTCGCATGATAATTTCACCAAACCATAACAAAAAAAAACCACCACCATAACAATAAAAAAATATAAAACACCACCATAAAAATAAAAATAAAAACATCGCAACTTCAAAGACTAGCACAGAAACATAACTACTCAATGTTTTGGTTCACTGAAATAGACTTGGAGGTCTTGGAGACAGATTCTGTATCACTACTGATAATAATGATAGAATTGCTCTTGGTTCCACCAGGGACGGATGGTGTTGGCCTATCGTCAAGCATAGTATAGAGAGAAGTTAGGGGATGCTCCTCCAACATCACATTTTTGAGGTAGTCAACACTTGAATCACGAACCACCCTCTCAATCAATTCATGAACCTCACCCTTCAGCTTGCTATAGTCACGCTTAAGATCCTAGTACAAAATATTATGACTCACCGGTGAGCCATGGAGTGGTTGCTCAACAACTTTCTTGATCGGAGTCCTATCCATTTGTTATGCTTAGATGTAAAGGGTTCACCGGATTATTTTATGTAGATTTTGCAAATTTCACTCAAAATATATAGGGAGGATTATAATCTCTCTCAATGTAGCTATTCCACTTCCCATTAACTATCTTTGGAGAGTCCCTACGCAACCATTACACTTCCCAATAGCCATATCCGTTCCTTCATGCGGACATTACACATTCCAATAGAACCTTCCACTCCTCCATGCATCCGTTGCACTTCTCTATGACTACACTTAATTATAGAAGTTTTTCTATACATATTTTCGATTTTTTTTGGAAAAAAATCTTCAGCCATATAGTGCCAGTGCTTGAGTAATCCATGTAACGATTGTTTGAACCTTTGTCATGGTTAGGTATATGTTTAGGTTCTCTTTTGGTTTAGGTTTTGATTTTTCATGTTTATTTTTCCACATCTATATAATCAAACTAGAGAATTTGGCCGCATTTTGCGCGGTTATGCAAAAGAATCATAATAAATTTCGTGATTTTATAATAAAACTAAATTCAGTCTGATCATATAAACAACCAAAAAGAGAGAAATATAATTTAAGAAGTCATGGTTTGCTCTTGAGATAACCCCTAGAGAAAAAATTACAAAGAATCATCCTCAAGGTTTTGATATGTAACCTTTAGTACACATTTTGTATATTTGTTATTTATAACTGCAGTGATTGCGAGGCTCCATAAATGAGGAATATGGATGGCTGAAATGGTAACATCCATTCATTTGATAGTTTCTTTTATTAATTGACATGAAGAGGAACGACTTTTGGGCTTATTAAAGCAAAATAAACAAAGTAAAAAATCAAAAAAGTATGAAAAAGCCCCAAAATCTAAGAAAATAGATAAAGAACAAACGGGAGTATTTAAGAAATATAACAATAATAAATGGAAAAAACAAAAGAAATATTATAAATAACAATCATATTAATCATTACTATGATCCATTTTTTAGTCATTACATATAACTAATAAGAAGAAATTATCAAGCTAAGCATTAGTTACTCCTAGCTCTTTAACAGAAAAGATCACACCCCCTGAAGTAGCCTTAACTAGTTCAAAGAGAAGGACATTCCCTTTCTTCATATTATTGTTGACAACAAATTATTTTCACCCATTGACAAGTCTTCTCCGACCACCACTTGTGAGAGTCACACCCCACTCCTTCCCATTACATTGAAGCACTGGTTTAACCGAAATAGGAGGAAGATAGCCACATATACTCTTTGGAATAAACTGCAAGAACACAATATAAAGATAGAGTTTAGGGTTCATCGCTAGGTTGGATAATCAACAGTTATAAAATTATGAAAATTTAAAAAAAATAAATTACCAAATAATCACGCTTAATGTACGATTTGGGCACCTTCATCCGAAACCATGGATAGAATTTTTTTTCAATCCATACGTTAGCATTCATGTTTATGGTATCTATTTTGTTTATAGAGATGGAGATGTTGTTCTTGTGTTTAAAAGATATATAAAGAGTAAAAACTTTCAATTTCCCTCCAATTATATTTTTACTTTTCCCTTTGTTTCCCTCCGAAATTTGTATTTAATATTTTAGTCAAAAAATGTCTTCTTGTTTTCCCTCTTAAAAAAGAAGCTAGAATACATTAGTCCTAAAAGTATAATGATTTTCCTTTTATTATAATTAAGATTAACCAATGATATAATTAGCTTAGGATATATGACTACAATCATTTTATTCTATGGACTTATATGGTTGATATAGGCCGATACGTATTACCTTAATAATGAAAATATATAAACAACCAATTATTGAGAATCGCAACGATGTAATTATCATACGTCATACGACTACAATCATATTAGTGTAAGGACTTATATGGTTGCTATAGGCCAATACGTATGCCCTTAATATAAACGGCTATTATATAAACGGTCGACATTACTACGGACCACAATGATATAATTACCTTACTACAACCATATTAGTGTAAGGACTTATAAGGTTGCTATAGGCCGATACATATGCCCTTAATATAAATGGCTATTATATAAACAGTCGACATTACTACGGACCACAACGATATAATTATCTTAATACAACCATATTAGTGTAAGGACTTATATGGTTGCTATAGGCCGATACGTATGCCCTTAATATAAACAGCTATTATATAAACGGTCGACATTACTACGGACCACAACGATATAATTACCTTACTACAACCATATTAGTGTAAGGACTTATATGGTTCCTATAGGCCGATACGTATGCTCTTAATATAAACGGCTATTGTATAAACAGTCGACATTACTACGGAACACAACGATATAATTATCTTACTACAAAACCATATTAGTGTAAGGACTTAAATGGTTGCTATAGGCCGGTAGGTATGCCCTTAATATAAACGGCTATTGTATAAACGGTCGACATTACTACGGACCACAACGATATAATTACCTTACTACAACCATATTAGTGTAAGGACTTATATGGTTGCTATAGGCCGATACGTATGCCCTTAATATAAACGGCTATTATATAAACGATCGACATTACTACGGACCACAACGATATAATTACCTTACTACAACCATATTAGTGTAAGGACTTATATGGTTGTTATAGGCCGATACGTATGCCCTTAATATAAACGGCTATTGTATAAACGGTCGACATTACTACGGACCACAACGATATAATTACCTTACTACAACCATATTAGTATAAGGACATATGGTTGCTATAGGCCTATACATATGCCCTTAATATAAACAGCTATTGTATAAACGGTCGACATTACTACGGACCACAACGATATAATTACCTTACTACAACCATATTAGTGTAAGGACGTATATGGTTCCTATAGGCCGATACGTATGCCCTTAATATAAACAGCTATTATATAAACGGTCGACATTACTACGAACCACAACGATATAATTACCTTACTACAACCATATTAGTGTAAGGACTTCTATGGTTGCTATAGGCCGATACGTATGCCTTTAATATAAACGGCTATTGTATAAACGGTCGACATTACTATGGACCACAACGATATATTTACCTTACTACAACCATATTAGTGTAAGGACTTATATGGTTTCTATAGGCCGATACGTATGCCCTTAATATAAACGGCTATTGTATAAATGGTTGACATTACTACGGACCACAACGATATAATTACCTTACTATAACCATATTAGTGTAAGGACTTATATGGTTCCTATAGGCCGATACGTATGCCCTTAATATAAACGGCTATTGTATCAACGGTCGACATTACTACGGACCACAACGATATAATTACCTTACTACAACCATATTAGTGTAAGGACTTATATGGTTCCTATAGGCCGATACGTATGCCCTTAATATAAACGGCTATTGTATCAACGGTCGACATTACTACGGACCACAACGATATAATTACCTTACTACAACCATATTAGTGTAAGGACTTATATGGTTCCTATAGGCCGATACGTATGCCCTTAATATAAACGGCTATTGTATCAACGGTCGACATTACTACGGACCACAACGATATAATTACCTTACTACAACCATATTAGTGTAAGGACTTATATGGTTCCTATAGGCCGATACGTATGCCCTTAATATAAACGGCTATTGTATCAACGGTCGACATTACTACGGACCACAACGATATAATTACCTTACTACAACCATATTAGTGTAAGGACTTATATGGTTCCTATAGGCCGATACGTATGCCCTTAATATAAACGGCTATTGTATCAACGGTCGACATTACTACGGACCACAACGATATAATTACCTTACTACAACCATATTAGTGTAAGGACTTATACTGTTGCTATAGGCCGATATGTATGCCCTTAATATAAACGGCTATTACATAAACGGTCGACATTAATACGGACCACAACGATATAATTACCTTACTACAACCATATTAGTGTAAGGACTTATATGGTTGCTATAGGCCGATACGTATGCCCTTAATATAAATGGCTATTGTATAAACGGTCGACATTACTACGGACCACAACGATATATTACCTTAATACAACCATATTAGTGTAAGGACTTGTATGGTTTCTATAGGTCGATACGTATGCCCTTAATATAAACGGCTATTGCATAAACGGTCGACATTACTATGGACCACAACGATATAATTACCTTAATACAACCATATTAGTGTAAGGACTTATATGGTTGCTATAGGCCGATACGTATGCCCTTAATATATACGGCTATTGTATAAACGGTCGACATTACTACGGACCACAACGATATAATTACCTTAATACGACCATATTAGTGTAAGGACTTATATGGTTGCTATAGGCCGATACGTATGCCCTTAATATAAACGGCTATTGTATAAACGGTCGACATTACTACGGGCCACAACGATATAATTACCTTACCACAACCATATTAATGTAAGGACTTATATGGTTTCTATAGGACAATACGTATGCCCTTAATATAAACGGCTATTATATAAATGGTCCACATTACTACGGACCACAACGATATAATTACCTTACTACAACCATATTAGTGTAAGGACTTCTATGGTTACTATAGGCCGATACGTATGCCCTTAATATAAATGGCTATTATATAAACGGTCGACATTACTACGGACCACAACAATATAATTACCTTACTACAATCATACTAGTGTAAGGACTTATATGGTTGCTATAGGCCGATACGTATGCCCTTAATATAAATGGTTATTATATAAACGGTCGACCATATTAGTGTAAGGACTTATATAGAAAAAAATGTAAATAATGGATTAACCTTTTTTTTCAAAATATAAATTAACTTTTTTTAAAAAACAAAATGATTGGCTTGATTGGAAAAAATTAGAATACACCCTGTTAGAAGTGAGATTCGATCTCGAGACGCTTACATCATACATGCGCTTACTTGACCAACGAACCGATTATAACTTTGATGCGTTTAAGACGTTCATTTATATGTATTGAAATTCTAAATGAGTGCTGTATACATATCTACCTTGGGATTGTTTAATCGATACCCCCAAAATTTCGCTTTTGGAGTTGATCCGCCCATGGTCTTTTGGCGCTCCATCTTCAAAATTTCAACAGGTTTCTTGCTTCTTCCTCTTGTTCTTTTTCCATAATCGTAATCTTAACTTTCTTTTATCCTACTCTTCATCGTTTTGCCTATAATCATAAGCCTAATATGATGGCTCCAGTCGGAAGAAAAAATTGCATTAGAACTTTACCTTTAGATATACTAGGCAATCTTCCTGATGATGTTATTGATCATATTCTTATACGAATGCCTTTACAAGATGCTGTTAGAACAAGCTTCTTATTAAGGAAATGGAGATATACATGGTGTAGAATTCCACAACTAAATCCTGATCGAACCCTTTGGAAAATGCACCAACCTGCTTACTTTGAAACTATAATCCGCCATATTTTGAACCATCATCGAGGACCTGTTAAATACTTTACCCTCTTAATTCCATATTCGGAGAAATTTTCATATTTTACACAGTTGTTAGGGTTTCTCATTGAAAATGGTATTGAACATATCAATATTAAATTTCCGTATAGGACGACACCATACAAATTGCCTGCTTTATTTTTCAAATGTGTGCTTTTGAGGCACCTATCTCTTGAAGATTGTTCAATAAACCATCCGACAGCCTACACAGGATTTGATAGGTTACTTTGCCTTAAGCTATACAATCTTACAATCGAGTACACATTGTTTGGAACCTTAATCTCTCAGTGCCCGTTGCTCGAGCAATTGGTGCTTCTGCTCTCAGATAATCAGTCTGGTGTCATTTTTATTGATGCCCCCAAATTGAAGTCCCTTGACTTCACAGGCAGAGTATGGGCTATCAGTTTAAGAAATGTTCCTCTTCTGGCACAAGTATCATTTGCCTTTATGGGAGGCTTAGTCCTGGAAGCTATACCTCACTATACTAGGGTTCTTGAGTCTTTATCTGCGGTGGAACATCTCCATTTGGATAACCATAGCATCAAGGTAAATGTGATTCATAACTTCAGTCTAGTGCTTTTTCATAGATGGATTATATTGTGGTCTATGTGCCATCATTTTTATTTGGGATATTCTTTCTAGTTAATGGCTGCAGGTGCAGGAGATGTACCGACTAATCTCCCCTTTCTTGTTGGCTATGTCAAAAATCTTTACCTTTCTGGTCTCTATCTCGGTGAATTGTATTACGTTGCCTGTGCTTTGTCTTTGATGAAAAGCTTCCCATGTTTAGAACATATGGAAATCAAGGTTACTCTATTACTTAATCATTTGGTTATATTCTTATTCTCATTCCATAGTGACTTCTTAGGTGCTAAAATCATTTGGTATTTTTTTTAAATTATTTCGTAGGTGGAATCTTGATGCGTACCTATGGCACGTGATAACATTGATTTGGAAGCAAGTTTTGTAGAAACAACATTCATCAACCTCAGAAAAATTATGATTAGGAGGCTTTGAGGGATAAGTCCTCATATGCAACTGTTGAAGCTTCTTGTGGCAAAGTCTCCGGCTCTTGCAAAAATTACAATTGAGGCGTTGACGAATGTAGATTATAAAGTTCTCAGATTAGCAATTGAGAATCTTGAATTTAGGTGTGCATCACCTGTTGCTGAATTTGTATTGAAATATTAGTACAATTGTGGTTTTTTAAACAATTCTGGTAAATTGCATTTTTGGAAAAATTCTAGTACATGGCATGGTTTGATTGCGTGTTTTGACAATCCTGCTATGCCATGTTTTGTCAAAATTATGTTACATGGCGTGTTTTGAAAATCATGCTATGCCATGTTTAATACAATTATGTTTGTTGGCTAGTTTTAATTTTCTTATGTTTCGTGATGTGAATCTTTCATAACGCCATGTATATTTGTTAACATGACTGCTTAATGCTTCAGCTTGAAGTCACTAAGCATGAGGTTTTAAGATGAGTTGATCCTTGGCCTAGTAGGAAGATGAGCTTTTTCTTATGATGCATTTGTTACTGTAACTAAAATAGTGATCAAGTTTAATTTCCTACTTTTGCAGTAGACCATATTGAGATCATTAACGAATTTGTCATTTTTATTCTCAAACAAAGTTCAAAAATGTGATAAAAGTATATGGAGTAACAAAATATCCATAATTTTATATTTACCATTAGGTCACACAAATGATAACAGTTTTTAAAAGATATAGTTAAAGGATATTCTTATGTACAAAAAAATAAGTACATATTATTCTAGAAATATTTAATAGTCCATACCCAACCACTATGTATAATAGTCCATACCCAACCACTATATAGAATAGTCCATACCCAACCACACACAACATTTAAACCCTAATTCTTACCAAAATCCTTGAACCAAACAATCCCCATCCGACGAAGATATGAATCCATCTTTTGAAGTTCTGATGAAGGATTCATACATAACGCAAGATTATATGGTAAATGAGCTCTTTTTTCATTTAAAGTTCCTTTTTTTTAAATGCTTGTGATTTTCGACTTGATTTTTGAAGAGGGTCACATCTGGTTTCAACAAAAAAAAAATGAGTTTCAATCAAATTCAGTTTGAAACAAACAGATCTGGTTGTAATAAAATATCAAACAAACTGTTTTTTTAAAAAAAAATTTATTAATCTCTCAACCAACCAAGTATACATAAAAAAAATTGAGTTTCAATCAAATTCAGTTTGAAACAAACAGATCTGGTTGTAAGCGGAGATGGTTCTTTTTTTCTCTTAAATCCAGTTTGAAACAAATAAATCTCTCAATTTTAATCTTTTTGTTTGCAGCATATTCCAAAATATTTTTACGAACACCTTCCTGAATCACATAGCACAACAGTTCTTCACTATGATGGCGAGCCCTGATTTGTGAAAATTAACATGGGTAAGCGGAGATGGTTCAAAGACGGTTGGAAATATTTCGTGATGAATAATAACATCAAGCGGGGTTGGTTAATTAACTTTGAGTTGGTCTAAATTACAGAATTCTGTGTTATCTTCCAATTGCACGTGACAGGCCGAGGAACTCTCCAAGATCCCATTGAAATTAATTACTATTTACATTTATGTTTTGTCTTCCTATTTTGTATTTTTTTTTACTTTTGTTAGCTTTTATGTAGTTATGTAATATGTACATTTATTTTCTAGTACTTACATTTTTAGTTATGTAATGTGTATTTTGATTTCGGACCCATATCACTTTGGTATCATTTCATTACCCTAAATACAAAATCCTACCTATAAACCCTAACTATATAGTTGGAATGTGAATAGTGTTCAATTCAAAAAAGGATTGGTAACCGAAATAATAAATGCAGGCCAACTAACATAAAATTTCCCCTGAAATAATAAATGCAATTCAACTAACCTCATTAATTACAACAATTCAAACAAACCAGATACTGTGATCAAAGATAGGTTATTTTATCCACTGATACGTTGTTTTGTTCACTGACAGGAAAATTAGTTTTCAATACACCCAGATAGTTTGGCCAAAAATAGGTTGTTTCTTTCACTGACATGAACAATACACCCTTCAAACAAAACCAAATAGTAGGGCCAAAAATAGGTTGTTTTTTTCAGTGACAGGAAAATTAGCATTCAACAAACCCAGATAGTGTGGCAAAAAATACATCAATTTTCCGCTGACATGAACAGTACACACTTCACACAAAACAAGATAGTGTGGCCCAAAATAGGTCATTTTTTTCACTGACAGGAAAATTAGCATTCAATACACCCTTTTGATCAGGGGGTACTGTTTGATACTGGCTTGGCCCCTATAAATATGGTCGCATACTAAAATACTAGAGACCTAAAACACTCACATACTAAAACCTAAACTATGGATGCCTCTCCCTCAACTAAACGAGCCATAGTTTACTCTCCTACTGGCAGTGAAGACATATCTTACTCTTCTACTTTCAGTGATACTGAAGAAGAGATTCCTCTAACTTTTGAAGTGACTATGACTGATTCATGCATTGACAACCACGATCTGGTTATGCATCAGTATTGTATATAATTTTTTTATTGTGTTTAACCTTTATATTTTCCAAAAGCTTAATATTATTTTTTTTTTCTTCCTTATTTTAGCATATTCCAAGAAAAATCTGCAAGCATCTTCCTCCAACTTTAGAGCCCGCGATTTTGCACCATCGTGGCAAAGAATGGATTGTAATTATGAGCGTTGGTAATCAAAAAAAGTTCAAGGTAGGCTGGAGACTTTTTGTGTTGGATAATTTTATCAGGCAAGGTTTCGTCGTCAAATTTACGTTGGTTGATGTTTCACCACTGCGTGCTATCTTCAATGTGGACGTGAAGGGAGACGGATATCCTATTTGTACTAATCCATTTTTTACTTGGTACTAGGATGTGTTTGTGTTAAATTCAAACCCTTAGCTATTGTTGTTGTATTTTTTATCTATGCTGAAATGTTATGTTGATTAAAGGAAGGAATTTCAATCTTCATATTACATTCAATCTGCTATAACAGTTTATTTCTTACGTGTGAAATCAATTTCAAAGACTACTTTGTTACAACATATTTCAAACCAATCGTTTGAGAATGATAAATGGTTGGGAATAATAAATACTTCATAGAGACTTAAAATTCAACCTAATTCTACCTACACACTACTAAAACGGTTTGCAATAATAAAAGCTTCATAGACAAGCAAAATATTGAAGATTTCACGACCCAATTCTCAAACCCAGTCGTGATGGCGCTTCTCGTGAAGACAAGGCCAGCCAACTAACCCAATTCATCTTTCTAACAATTAATAAACATAAATGAATAGAATATACCACTTCATGGCATTAAAGACCGTCAACTACAACCCAACTCAACCCGATCGGGGTGTCACAAGTCACGAGCATCTAAAGAAAAATGAACGCCACTACAGGGCCAATATTATATACAAAGTAAGATTTAGAAGCAAACGATGAAGTCCGGTGCCGCGAACGCTGGCGGCCACCTTTCTCAGCTACAACAGTATACCTTGAGTTTGCTAATAACTCGCTACTGGGTGAATAGTACCTGCAACTGCACACAAGGTGCAAGCAGTAAAGTGAGTACTTCCAACTCAGTGATAATAAGAGCGAATAATATCTGAGCGATAAGAAAATACGAATGAGCACTCCAAAATGCTATGACAGACAGTACAACCCTTTTAGAAAAATAGTAAAAAACCGTAACACCGAGAAAATCCTTCAGAAAATCTCAAGCTCAGTTAAAATCTCTTTTGAAAATATGCCTTTTCAACAGTTGCGAAAAATAATTTCAACAAGCAGGCAAAAAAAATCAGAAATCTGCCCCTCGGGCTAAGTATCAACCGCTTAGAACAGTATCAGCCCCTCGGGCTCAACTCAAATTAGTACCAAGTACAACATCAGCCTCTCGGGCTCAGCACTCCTTAACATATAACACCAGGGTATCTGGTCAACAAGGCAAGTTATAGCATGCATGCCAATGATATGTGAGTGCTAAAGATCATGCCACGTAGTGCAAACAGGAATGAATGCATGAATGCAATGCAATGCGCATGACCGCTACGGCGCGTAGCCCGATCCATGGGTACCCTGCGCTCACTGGGGGTCTGTACAGACTCTGGAGGGGCTCCAACAGCCCAAGCGCAATATCTTGGTCAGTCATTGTTACCTGACCAATTTATATCACACAGTGCCATTGTTACCACTATTCCAAGTATATATTACAGTGTCATTGTTACCACTGTTTCAAATATAACATACAGAGTCATTGTTATCACTGTTTCAAGTATAACATACAGTGTCATTGTTACCACTATTTCAAGCACAACATACAGTGTCATTTTTACCACTATTTCAAGTCACTTTATAATCAGTCCATAAAATAATATAGTAAGCCCCTTGAGCATTTACAAAATAGAAGTTTCCAGCCCGAAATACATTTAAAATGTCATTTAAGTTTTCAAACTTAGAAAGATGGCTGAGTTTGCAAAACAGTATTTAGAACCTTGGACTGAGATCAAATAATATGCAATGCAATGCAAAAAGAGTGACGTCAATCCCTGAAGGATTCAAATATTTGGCACGAAGCCCAAAACATGGCAATCAGCCCAAATCATGATAGCTTCAAGTAGTTTTTCAATCAATTACGTAGTAAAATCAACAACCGGGACGGACCAAGTCACAATCCCCAATGGTGCTCTACCCCACGCTCATACCTAGCATGCAAGTCACCACAATATAGCACTATGATGTGCAAATCCGGGGTTTCAAACCCTCAGGATATCATTCACAAGTATTACCCACCTCAAACCGACGAAATCTCAAGCCCGCGACGCATTTGCCACTCAAATTCGCCTCCACACGCCTCGAAACTAGCCAAAAACAGAGTGAATACATCACAATATGCAAATGGGACACTACCCAATCGAAATATAACAAAAATCTCGAAACTAGCAAAACCCCCGGGCCCGCTTCTCGAAAAATTATGAAATTCATATCACCGTATTCCTCGTCTCGCCACAAGTCCGTACATTTAAAATTCATCAAAATCGGAGTCCAAATGCTCCCTCAAATCCCATTTTCTCATTTAAAAACCCAAGCCCTAGTTCTTCAATTTTTCACCCAAATTTCCAAGAATTAAAGGTTGATTCTTCACAAAAATGACGTTTCTAGGTCACGAGACTTACCTCCAATCAATTCCCGTCAAAATCCCTTCGATTCCCGTCCAAAAGCTCTCAAGAATGACAAAAAATGGTGGAAAAATAGGTTGGGTTCGCGGATGAAATGTTTTTAACATTCTGCACAGATCACTGTAGCTAACTCTATGCGATCGCATTAGAGCCCTGCGATCGCATAGAACAAAATTCCAGGGAAATGTAGCTAACACTATGCGATTGCATAGAACAAAATCCTGGATACTGTAGCTAACACTATGCGATCGCATTAGAGCGTTGCGATCGCATAGAACAAAATTCCGGGTACTGTAGCTAACCCTCTGTGATTGCATAGAACAAAATCCTGGGTACTGTAGCTAACCCTATGTGATTGCATAGAACAAAATCCTGGGTACTGTAGCTAACACTATGCGATCGCATTAGAGTATTGCGATCGCATAGAACAAAATTGTTGTGCATTGACTGCTGCATTTCTGCAGCATTTTCCAATTTCAAAAATTCCCGTTAGCCATCCGAAATCACCCCGAGGCCGCCGAGTCCTCACCCAAAAATGCCAACACCTCCTAAAACATCATACCAACTTGTTCCAATCATCAAAACACCTCGATAACACTAAAATCATCGAATTATATCGAATTCAAGCCTAAATTCTTTTAAAACTTCAAAAACACACATTCTATCAAAAACCCGACCAAACGATGTCCGAATGACCTGAAAATTTGCACACACATCCAAAATCACTTAACGGAACTATAGCAACTCTCGGAATTCCATTCCGACCCTCGGATCAAATTCTTACCCATCGACCAGAATTCGCCAAAATACTAACTTCGCCAATTTAAGCCAAATTCTACACCGGGCCTCCAAAATCAATTCCGATCGCACTCCTAAGTTACAAATCACTCTCCGAATCTAACTGAATCACCGGAATTCACATCCGAGCCCTCTAACTCAATAGTCAACATTCGGTTGACTTTTCCAACTTAAGCTTTCCTTAAAGAGACTAAGTGTCTCATTTCTTATCAAAATCAATCCAAATCAACTCTAACATACCACATACCGATAACGAAATATGAAGAAGCATGAAATGGGGGAAACAGAGCAATAACACATGAGACGATGGGTCGGGTCGTCACATCCTCCCCAACTTAAACAAACGCTCGTCCTCGAGCGTAACCAGAGTTAACCTAGAAGCCAGCCAATAGCTGTATGACCTTGCTATGCATATACCCGGGGTGATCCCACGTCACCCTATCTCACATAGATCCGATAATACAACACAACTGAAATTTCACAGTCCATCTAAACCATAAACCATAGGACCACATTGCACTTTCCGAAATCATACTCAAAATCAGAACCTCACGTCAATATTCAGAATAAACTTGAACCAGCTATAATAAACCATACCTACAACCTTAGGTGAAATCATACAATATACCACACAATCCAACACTCGAAACGATGGTCACTATTCACAGCAGTTGCCCACAATACTCAATTACCAATAGGAACCTCTTATTAGCTCAAGTCTTATTCCATCACCTTCATATACTGCCAACGATAACTAAAACACGCAATAAACCGTAACCATTCCTCATGTCAACCATTCATGAAATCACTCCCTTATTGACTAATACCATAATAGATTTCCGAGCCAAACCTCGATATAAATCCTCTAACCAGCTGAATCACATCTGTTCGCATTTATTAATGACTCCAACGATCACCTCGAATTCAACACACCACTCTGGTGATATGACATCTCATCATAGGCCTAAGCCACCACTTGTATAATCCGCGCACCAATGATGGGCGGTCTGAACATACTTAAATCATGACAAATGACTCAAACAACAAAGCTGTACCTCAAGCTCAGTAGTACCATTTACAACACAAAGCTGAGATCCCGTCTCACCTCATAGAAATAGAGTACCTGTATCTACCCCGAAGGGTCTAATCTCTACGTAGCCTCGCTAAAATGCGCAATCTTATCCAAACACTGTTACACATGAAGTACCTCAAGTCGCTATGCTCAAAATAGACAACCACACACAGATTGATGTCCGAAACCAAGCAATCCATCACACCCATGGTGAAGCAAGTAATATACACTATTCAATCCTGAAAGGACACAACCGATGCGCTACTCGTCGAGCAACACCCAATACGGACTTTCCTATGAAACCAGAAAGTAAGGCATACATGGTAACATATAGAAAACTATTCTCAACATCACACTATTGCGGCATGCAACCCGATCCAGATAACATACCCGTGGCGGCATTCCACCCGATCCACATATATATTTCACAATAGGAGGTGCACCTCGAGAGAAATTTTCTCATTACAATAAACACATATAATCTCATGCCCGGCCGTAAGAAACGTATCTGAACAAGTCCGTCAATAGCGGAACTGAATCAATGGTAGAAACCTCTGCACTGACATCCGCCACGAAGGCCCAATTAATAAAGCAATGCTTGCCTGCCGTCCGCTGGTCTCTGGAATACAAGCTACCCTGCTAGAACATAATCCGATGCATCTTGCCACATAATCCGACATAGCCCATAACTCATTAGTCTAGACAACCTGACATTGGGATAACCAGTATGCAATCTAATATTATAACCCAAATTGAACATACCAAGCAAAGAAAGATCCACTCGAACCTCCAGTTTCCATAACCGCAATTCCACCAAATATTATCAGTTTTCATTACCTTGCACTTTTCTGAACATAAACCCCCATCAAATCACTAGAATAGCGGTACCATTTTCCTTAATCGTTAGAAGATCGGTTCTTTATTCACCTACAGCTGCCCGTGCTGCTCAAGAATTTAATGATTCCCATTACGAACTGAACCAAAACCTTGAATACGCAAATCTCAATTCTCCATATCATAACACATAGACCATACCACACTAGGATAAAATGAGGACTTCTATCTCTCTCCTGCGCCACAGACATCGACGCACTCAACCAGTCAAGAACTTTCATGACCCTATATAGGAGAAAAATTATTACACACTCCATGCTTCGCATACCCATAGGAAATATACTCATTTTCAAACCACGGTAAAACACATCAAGAACTCTTGCTCCCAATTCCATTGCACAAGCTAAACTGCCAGGACTGAATCTTTCTACCCAAACCAAGTTAAGCAAACTGCCAGCACTTAAAAACTTTGCTGCACAATACCTGTAAGACTCGTTACCTCGAACACCTATAAAGAATTACTCGTATCCTTATCATACTGATTCGGTCTATTATTATTAAGATATTATATTTATCCAATTTCCTTCCTGATTCATCATTAATTTGATATTCTCACTGATGTAGCACCGCAATACCCCAACTCAGGTTTACCTCACGAGACTCGCACATAAGACCACCCTGTCTAAGACCCGTAGGCCACTGTATACCCTCTCAAACGTTTCCCAGAATTACCACATTCCAGAATGCTTTACTCCGAAGAACTTCCTGCGAATCTGAATTCGTTACCATTACCTTCTAAATGCGGATACACGGAATCCCATGATTAACATAAAGTACCACAAGTCTTGATCTCTTCTAATGAAACACGGTCTCTAGCTACTTACACAAACTTAAGACACCTGATTGTTACATGCAAAATCCTGAACACAAGTTAAACCACTCTCGAGGGTCATTCACTCTTATTCAGCTGTAATTCACCTTCCCTAATTGAACGGAACCACTCGTGCCTTATTAGTACCCTGACACCGCAGAACATGATTTCATACAGATACAAACAACCATCTTTCTTCTCTATACACTGAGCATTCTTTATCAACAACAGCTCAAAACATCCTAGTATTTTCTCACATCTACAAAGCACCATATAACCTTTATCAAAATTTTCCTTCACACGCGCCATTCTCGGCTCAATTACTGCGACCAGAACTGATCCGATAACATACCTTGAGACAGAACCAACATAGCACCTAATAGTGCAATCAGCTAATCAATAGCATCCTCCCCAACTTGGCTCGACGCCATATATCAAGGCACTCTTAGCAACTCATGACACCTTTACTTAAACGATGCCACAATGCAATATTGAGACCAACTCAAATCATTTACAAGTTTCATGAATACACAGATCATCTAGCACTGACATTCTCTGCAAACCTTGTATTCATTTCCACAGCAGCTGAGTCCACTTTCTTAAGCGTTCCAAATTCTCAAATTACAACACATACCCTTTAATTACACATGAGATATTTTAACATACACATAAGGATCATATCGCTCAAAACACTCTGCAGGAGATAACCCACATGCTTCGCCTTATTTCAATATTTCTACATATCTTCCACCATCATATACGTAATACACAGCCATTTAGTCTTTCTGAGTCTATACGCATATTGCCACATGAAATGTACTTTACTTTCGAACTAAGAGACATGAAAATATTCTTCACGCGCCCATAACTTGGGGCTACACAATGGATCGCAATAGGAAACAAACACTTAACAGCTCATCTATTATCCAGCAGACTTCTTCGCCATTACCAAGTCATATAGAAACATTACACAGTACCAACATACTCATTACTAGCTATCCAACCGCCATTCCCACAATTAGGGACAACACTGAATATATAAGTTCATAACACCAGCTCACAAAATCAGCACCTTGGTGCTCAAGCCATAAGCAAAGATCCGGCCTCAAGTTATCTAGACTGGCCCAACACGAACTCACGGGGATTACATCTCGTCCCTTGATCGGGGAATCACAAGCCATTAAGGCACATATACTACTGAGCGCTCACGTGCATACACAGACATGTGGAAGAAATTTCAAGAGTTATATCTCAGGCTGAATCAAGTACGCACGATAAGAATTCCAAGAATGAGAAGTTTTCCTAAAGGTTCTACAGCCACTCGAGGATAAACACAGACGTCTCCGTACCGATCCGCGAGACTCTACTAACCCTGCTCATGACTCATGAGACCTAGTAACCTAGGCTCTGATACCAACTTATCACGACCCAATTCCCAAACCCGGTCGTGATGGCGTCTCTCGTGAAGACAAGGCCAGCCAACTAACCCAATTCATCTTTCTAATAATTAATAAACATAAATGAATAGAATATACCAATTAATGGCATTAAAAACCGTCAACTACAACCCAACTCAACCCGACCAGGGTGTCACAAGTCACGAGCATCTAAAGAAAACTGAACTCCATTACAGGGCCAATATTATATACAAAATAAGATTTAGAAGCAAAAGATGAAGTCCAGTGCCGCGAACGCTGGCGGCCACCTTTCTCAGCTACAACAGTATACCTTGAGTTCGCTAATAACCCGCTACTGGGTGAACAGTACCTGCAACTACACACGAGGTGCAGGGAGTAAAGTGAGTACTTCCAACTCAGTGGTAGTAAGAGAGAATAATATCTGAGCGATAAGAAAACACGAATGAGCACTCCAAAATGCTATAACAGACAGTACAACCGTTTTAGAAAAATAGTAAAAAACCGTAACACCGAGAAAATCCTTCAGAAAATCTCAAGCTCGGTTAAAATCTCTTTTGAAAATATGCCTTTTCAACAGTTGCGAAAAATAATTTCAACAAGCAGGGAAAAAAATCAGAAATCTGCCCCTCGGGCTAAGTATCAACCGCTCAAAACAGTATCAGCCCCTCGGGCTCAACTCAAATTAGTACCAAGTACAACATCAGCCTCTTGGGCTCAGCACTCCTTAACATGTAACACCAGGGTATCTGGTCAACAAGGCAAGTTATAGCATGCATGCCAATAATATGTGAGTGCTAAAGATCATGCCACGTAGTACAAACAGGAATGAATGCATGAATGCAATGCAATCCACATGACCGCTACGGCGCGTAGCCCGATCCATGGGTACCTTGCACTCACTGGGGGTGTGTACAGACTCCGGAGGGGCTCCTACAGCCCAAGCGCAATATCTTGGTCAGTCATTATTACTTGACCGGTCAGCCATTGTTACCTGACCAATTTATATCACACAGTGACATTGTTACCACTATTCCAAATATATATTACAGTGTCATTGTTACCACTGTTTCAAGTATAACATACAATGTCATTGTTACCACTGTTTCAAGTATAACATACAGTGTCATTGTTACCACTGTTTCAAGTCACTTTATAATCAGTCCAGAAAATACTATAATAAGCCCCTTGGGCATTTAAAAAATAGAAGTTTCCAGCCCAAAATACATTTAAAATGTCATTTAAGTTTTCAAACTTAGAAAGATGGCTGAGTTTGCAAAACAGTATTTAGAACCTTGGACTAAGATCAAATAATATGCAATGCAATGCAAAAACAGTGACATCAATCCCTGAAGGATTCAAATATTCAGCACGAAGCCCAAAACATGGCAATCAGGCCAAATCATGATAGCATCAAGTAATTTTTCAGTCAATTATGTAGTAAAATCAACAACCGGTACGGACCAAGTCACAATACCCAACGGTGCTCTACCCCACGCTCATACCTAGCGTGTAAGTCACCACAATATAGCACTATGATGTGCTAATCTGGGGTTTCAAACCCTCAGGATATCATTCACAAGTATTACTCACCTCGAACCAGCGAAATCTCAAGCCCGCGATGACTTTACTCCTCAAATAAGCCTCCACACGCGTCGAAACTAGCCAAAAACAGAGCGAATACATCACAATATGCAAATGGGACAATACCCAATCGAAATATAACAAAAATCTCGAAACTAGCAAAACTCGAGCCCCGAGCCCACTTCTCAAAAAATTATGAAATTCACATCACTGTATTCCTCGTCTTGCCACGAGTCCGTACATATAAAATTCATCAAAATCGGAGTCCAAATGCTCCCTCAAATCCCATTTTCTCATTTAAAAACCCAAGCCTTAGTTCTTCAATTTTTCACCCAAATTTCCAAGAATTAAAGGTTGATTCTTCACAAAAATGACGTTTCTAGGTCACGAGACTT
>MU765238.1:27525-38289 GCA_026770625.1 Nicotiana glauca
AAAGTCTTCCAGAAATCTAACTACAAATTCCATAAACTTAGAAGAAAAAAAAAAGTAAAATGAATATAGCAACTGGAGGAACTTCCAAACAGCCATTTTAATTCAAAGCCAAACCAAAAAAAAATGCTTCACCTTTTTCCCGAAATACTCGAAACACTTACTTAACCTCACAATAAATGCCATAGTGATCATCCATAAGTTTAATGCTAAAATGGCACATTAAACATGATCGAAATGTTAACCAATTAACAAAATCAAAGGTAAAAGTAACATCCTTGCAAATCAAAGAGAAACAAAAAACACTTTCAAACACAAGATAACATAAAACCTATAATTGACATAATTAATTTCTAATATTTTCATAAAGTTTCAACCCTATAAATATGCCCGCTAACATAGCAGTTGAAATAACACTTGCTACACGTTCATTTGTAACTACTTCTTCACTTTCTTCACATGTCGAGCTTGAAGATGACTCTTCTTGTGAACAACTTCTTTTTTGAAAATTTTTGAAGGCTTGTAAGACTTCATCATAATATTGGAAAGCATGAAAGTAGCTACCTTCGACTCCAACAAGCATTTTAACACACTCAGACCAACATTTGTATATACCCGTCTTCTTCCCACAATAAACAACAAACACCATAGATTTGAGTTTTTGTTTACCTTCAACAGATTTTTCATATTCATCGAACGCTGATATGGCCGCACTATGAGACTTGAAAGACTGGAAGATTCTACGCTTAACCCCGATAACCATAGGAGAACATTCACTCCATGAGTAGTATATTCCCGGCCTTTTACCCAAAAATATAACATACACTTTTGAAGGACTATTATTCTTAGAATGCATCCTTAATCTATTAAATGGAGGTCTGTTTAAGTATGTTATCAGGGGGTTTAAGTGAGAGTTTGTTTAAGTAGGGTATCATGTGTTTAAATAGTAGGGATTTGAAGAGCTACTAAAAAATATACGGAATACACACTCAAATATTATACATATACGAAATACATAATTATATATATGTATATAGATGACTTATTTTGAATTATATGGGTGTATACTACAAAAAAGAAGGGATGGAAATACGTTAAAAAAACAAAAAAAATATTGGAAAAGACATAGGGTTTGAACCCTTAATATCTTCCATGTGTTGGGAAGACAAATATTTAATGGTGGGGGAAAATTAATGAAAAAGTGACTGAAAGGGTATTTTGGGTATAAAATTATGACCGAAACCCTAAATAGAGCGTAAAATAACTTAAATAACCCCATTTGGGTCAATCTGGCCAATTTCGGTGTGGATAATAGGATTTTTCCTATAAGAACACTCTACAATATACCTCCAGGCTCCAGCATATGGTTTTTAGATCTTTCTACATAAAATTAAGGAACATGTCGACAAAGCCTAAAAATAATTACTTAAGCAAGTTCCCTGAGTCCCAAGACAGTTATTTTATATTGTCAAGAAGCTTCAGCTATTGCGGTTACAGGAGAAGATATATGAGAAGAAGAAGAAGAAGAAATGCGAAGAAGCAGAAACAATCAATTACTTCATTATGCTAAGAAAATGTTCACTGTTACGTTGAGCTAAGACTAAGCTACTATTTATACACTTTTTAGTTGTAACTAACTTAACTACTAACTATAGTATAGTGTAAAACTAATTGCTCTACTAACTGTAGTTTAGTTAAATAGTTGGGGTCTACATCTCTCAACACTCCCTCTCAAGCTAAGGGACGAAATACATTCTTCATTCCCAGCTTGCTTAGTAAGTAGTCATACTGGCAGTGGTTTGCACATGGCCTTTGTCAGCACATCTGTTAATTGTTCTGCTGTACCCACATGTTGCGTTTAAATAAGCCCTTGTACTAGTTTTTCCCTTACAAAATGACAGTCAACATCTATGTGTTTAGTTCGTTCATGAACAATAGGATGTGCAGCAATTTGGATTGCTGCCTTGCTGTCACAGTGTAGAGGCACAGGAAGAGCAATGTCCACTCCTAACTCTTTGAAAAGTCCAACCAACCACACAATTTCAGCTACTGTAGTTGCCATGCTTCTGAACTCTGCTTCAGCTTAGCTTCTGGATACTATCCATTATTTCTTCGACTTCTAAGAAATTAGTGCATCTCCAAATTTAACCACATATCCCGGGACTGACCTCATAGACTCAACACAAGCTCCCCAATCTGAATCACAATAAGCTATTAGGTTGTTACACCTTCTTGTTGGCATGAACAGACCAAGTCCAGATGTAGACTTGATATATCTCACTACTCTCTTAGCAGCTTCCATGTGAGAGGTCTTAGGTGCATGCATATACTGACTGAGTACCTGAACAACAAAGGCTATATCTGATCTTGTCATTATTAGGAACAAGATCCTCCCAACTAGTCTTTGATAATTTTCCTTCTCTTCAAGTGCACATCTTCAGGGTCACTATTTTCCACTATTTGATCAAACTCTATAGAGGTAAGTTTTTGATTGAACTCAAGAGGAGTATAGGCTAGTTTTCCTCCTGCTAAGCCAAGCTTAGACACCAATTCTAGGGCATATTTCCTTTGACACATTAATATACCCTTTTGAGACCTTGAGAACTCAATGCCAAGGAAAAAATTTAGCTCCCCTAGATCCTTCATTTTAAACTTCTCTTGCAAATTTTTTCTAACTTGCTGAATAAGAAGTAAGTTGTTACCAGTTACCAACAAATCATCCACATAGACTAGGATGACTACAAGATCAGCTCCTATTATTTTGGTGAAGAGGGAATAGTCATAGTGGCTTTGAGTAAAATCCATGTCTAGGATTGCCTCTGTTAGCTTAGGTTCAACTGCCTAGGTGCTTGCTTCAGACCATACAAAGACTTATGTAGTTTACAAACTTTTTGAGTCTCCCCCTAGCTTGAAAATCCATCTACAACTTGCATATGGACCTCCTCTTGAAAGTCATCCTACAGGAATGCATTATGAACATCCATCTAAAAAATGTACCAACCAGATGCAGCAGCTAGTGCAACCACAACCCTTACTGTGACCATCTTGGCCATGGGGGAGAATATCTTTATATAGTCCAGGCCTTCTTGTTGACTATAACCTTTGGCTACTAGTCTAGACTTATATCTTTTCACCTTACCATTAGACTTGTTCTTAACCTTGAAAACCCATTTACACCCTATAGGAACCTTCCCCTGAGGCAGATCAACCAAGGACCAGGTGTTATTGTCTTCTAATGCTGAAATCTCAGCCTGCATAGCTTCAACCCACTTAGGATCAGCACTTGCTTCTTTGAATGTGCTGGGTTCAACAATAGCTGAATATGCAGCAAGAGAAGACTTGTACTCTGGAGAGAGATGAGTATAAGAGACATGTTGTGATACAGGATAGGGACAAGTGGATTTTATGGGCTAAACTACATAATCAGTTAGCCATATAGGAGGTTTCGAAGGCCTAGAGGATCTTCTGAGACCTTCATGAGAGACTGAGGGTGCAGGAGGAGGAACAAGAGGGGTTGGTTCAGAATAGTCATCATAGACAATACTAGAAGAAGAAGACTGATGTTGGGCATCGGGAGCAGGTAAACTTGTAGGGTGACTAGTACTCTTTTTAATTGATGCATTTGTGAACTCTAGTATATGAAACAAGGGAAAAGTCCCAAGTTGCATGTGTTTAAAGGGAAATATGTCTTATTTGAAAATAACATCTCTACTAACAAAGAAGCCCTTGGAATGTAAATCATATAGAATAAACCCTTTTTGAGAATATGAATATCCCATATGAACTGCTGGAACAGCTCTAGGACTAAACTTATCCCCTTTCTACACTTTTATGGCATAGCATAAGCTACCAAACACTCTAAGATGTTGTAGAGAAGGTATCTTCTGAAACTGTTCTTCAAAAGGAGACTTACCTTGAAGAAGACCAGTAGGTAATCTTTTCAGTAGATATACTGCTGTAGACACACACTCACCCTAAAATCTCAAAGGTATAAAGGCCTGAAACCTGAGAGCTCTAGCCATATCAAATATAGTTTTATGCCTTCTCTCCACCACCCCATTTTGTTGGGGTGTATAAACACAAGAACTCCGATGAAGAATTCCCAGACTTTGCAACAGATGCTGAACTTGATCATTCACAAATTCAATGCCATTGTCAGTTCTGAGGCACTTGACTGTAATTTTAAACTGATTTGCCACCATTGCAAGGAAGTTCTTTAAAACTACAATTGTGTCTACCTTACTAGTTAAAAGAAATATCTAGATATATTTAGAGAAATCATCCATCAAGGTTCAAAAATATCTCTTGCCTTAAAGAGGTTCTAAGAGAAAAAGGTAGCCTTGATTGCTTTGCAATAGGACATACAGTACAATGTTGATGTTCAATTCTAAGAAAACCTTGAAGGTTATGTAATTTTTGCAGTATTTTTAGAGGAGCATGTCCTAACCTTCTATGCCACAAAGAGGAATCATTACATGAACTTGTATTATTCTGACTACTAGTATTATTTGTACTAACAATGGTATTTACACTTGGTGATATATAATGATCAGGAGTTTGTCTGTTTGCAGCCTTGAGGATGTAGAGTCCAAGTTCTTCTCTACCAATCCCCAGTACCTTCCTACTAAAGAGTTCCTGAAAGACACAAAAGTTAGGAAAGAATGCCGCCAAACACCTTAGCTCTTTTGTAATCTTAGACGCTGAAAGTAAGTTATACTTGAAATCTGGAATGTGAAGTATATTCTAAATTTTTGTTTCTGTGAAGAAAGAACAGATTCTAGTGTGTGTAATAGAAGCTTGCTCTCCATTAGACAATTGGACTTTATTTTTATCCTTCTCTGATACTTCTTCATAAGAGTCCAATAAATTTAGACTATGCACCACGTGATTATAGGCTCATGTGCCTACTATCCAGTTATGATCCACCAAAGTAGACATAAAAGTATGTAGTATACTTGTTGTCCCTGTAGCAGTTGAGTTGGCAACAAGTTCAATATCTTTGCCCTTGTTCAGCATCTGTAGAATTTGCTGATATTGCTCTGGAGCAAAAAAATGAGTTGGAGCAGGAAAATTCAGTTGATTGCCTTGTGTCTCTGAAGGCATATTTCCATAATTGTTCTCCATATGATTCAAATTGCTATTCACATTGTTTGCTTAAGTATTAAAAGTTCCTCCTCTTCTCTTGTTCTTGAAATCACTAGGATATCCATGAATCTTGAAACAGTTTTCCTTTGTATGACCTTTACACTTACAATAGTCACATTGAACTGTTGACTTGTTGAAGAAATTCTTAGGTTTGTAACCTCCAGGGTAGCCAGTTCTGGTGTAACCTCAACAATTATTATATCCTCCATTATGACCACTATTATGAGCTCTATTACTCATCATTGCAGTAGTTTCATTGTTATCATTAGCACTATTCGCACCTTTTCCAGTAATCCTTTGACTTTCTATATTGATTATCATGGCATAAGCTTGGTTTAGATTGGGTAATGGTCTAGTCATAAGCACCTGGTTTTTGCATTCTCATAGGAGTCATTGAGACATGTCAGAAACTGATAAAGCTTTTGAAGCTGATAGTGTTCTACATGTTTCTTTGATTCAGGACAACCACGTGAAGGTGGTGGAGTAAGTGTTTCATACTCATCCCACAGTTCTCTCAAACGAGAGAAATACACAGACACAGAGGACACTCCTTGTGTCAAAGTAGCAATTTTTTTATGTAGATAAGCAGCTTGATCACGCCAAACTATGCCTTATAAAAGACAAAGCGATCGCTGCAAATATTATTTGGTTTTTAAGTCCGGAGTCGAATCCTCAGGGAACTAACCTATCTATTACAACTCTTGGTGATGTTATTATCAGCTCAAATAATTTCTAGGTGCAAGATTTTTATTAATAATTATTGGGTTTTGTTTAACTAATTCAAAATGATATTAAAACTAACAATATGCTCAATCAAAGATAATTCAATGGTAAAAGGTCTAGGGTAGTGATTTTCCCAATTGCTAGTTTAGGTCTTAACTCTTTTGCTATAATCTCGCAGTGATAATCTATGAGGATTATGAGCTATGGGTTATCGCAATTATCCTTCGATCAACTACGATAATTTACTAGAGCATTCTCTCGAACTACTCTAGCTGATAATTTATGCAGCTCTGAATTATCCCACCAAAGTTTCGTTATCTTTAACCCCACTTTTAGGTTCAAGTAATGGATCTCTTCAATTACCCAAAAGTGGTATTGTTCAACAACAGTTTAACCTAGTGTTCTTTCTCAAGCAATACAAGGCAATTAGACACGATTAATCAAGGGCTCATTCAATTACTCACCATACAAAACATAGTTGAACAATTATATAATAAATCCGGTTCGATTATAACAAAATTGAGTCAAAACTTTATCCAATAATTTGTTCCATCAACCCTAGATTAGATGTGTAGCTACTCATAGCAAAGCAAGAATAAACTACAAAAATATTCATAATGTGCAATTGAAATAACAAAGAGAAGATAGAAAAACTCTAATGATTGGTTGCTCTTCTCACACTTCTTCTAGCCTTCAAATCAATCTAAAAACAAGCTTAAAACTTGCTTGGGCGAGTTTGTTGAGTTTATAAAGGGTTGTAATAAGTTTTTCCCGATTTATACTTTAGTCCCAAATTTCTGGGCAGTTACCTAGTCCACCGCGGATGCGGAAAAACACGGTGTGAATGCAGTGAAAGACAAACATTCTGCCTCACTTCCTTAGGCTACCGCGGTCCAGGTGCGGTCGACCGCAGTCGCGATGGCTTCAAACCCAGTCCTCTTTGCCTCTTTCTTGCTTATTTTCACTCGGGGTCTTTTTGATTGGCTTTTTATCTGCCTTCTTGACTCCAAAATACTCCATAGGCTCTTCCTAATTTGGATTGGTCCCTGCAAAGCAAAAGAACAATAATTAGAGTATTTTGTTATCATTTAGCCTTTAAAATAATAATAAAGCATGGCACAATTGGAGTGTAAATAACATCTATATAGCCTATTATCACAGCTCAAGATGCATTTACTTTGTCAAATTATTCCCTTACGTCTTCCCAAACAGTATAAGCATCAGAAGCATAGATGACAGTGCTAATCAAATTTGGTGCTACAGTATTCATAATCCATGCCAACACTATTGCATTACACCTATCCCATAGATCATGAAGGCTAACATCATAGTTACTTTTTTTGCAGGTGCCTAAGACAAAACCTAATTTGATTTTACCATGAAACACAGTTTTCAAAGATTTACTCCAAATAGAGTAGTTTTCAAAACCTTCTAGCTGAATAGAGATGAGGATAGAACCTTGTGTATCAAATGGATGGATATATAGAGGATGATGATGATCGACTTGATCAACTAAATGTGCGATGGTCTAATTATCAGCAACTTCTTCATTGGCCGGCATTGTTGCAGACATTGAAGAAAAATATTTGAGAATCCTGAGATTTAATAGAAATTTAGCTATTGACTGTCAATTGAGGCTCAATCGAACAAATCTCCAAACCCTAGCTTGCGAGGCGTAAGATCCAAATTGAAAATTGGCTCAATCGATAAGAACTTCTTAGGGAATTGACTCAATTAGATCCGTCACAGCTAAGCTAACACTCGTTTAACCGAGCTCTGATACCATGTCAAGAAGCTTCAGCTATTGCGGTTACAAGAGAAGGGATATGAGAAGAAGAATAAATGAGAAGAAGCAGAAGCAATCAGTTACTTCATTATGCTGAGAAAATATTCATTGTTACATTGAGCTAAGACTAAGCTACTATTTATACACTTGTTAGTTGTAACTAACTCAACTACTAACGATAGTATAGTGTAAAACTAACTACTCTACTAAATGTAGTTTAGTTAAATAGGTGGTGTCTACATCACTCAATATATATACAATCAAACCTTTTTATAACGGCATACATATAAAATAAAACTTCACTATAAAAGCCAACCTTTTTCTATAACTAATTTTCATATTATTTTATAATATATTTTTTCTGTAACAGTACTTTGTTATAATATCCAAAAATATTTGAGACAAACGAAACTATTGTGGAGAGGTTTGGCTGTTGGATTGTCTCCTTTTTGTAACCCATCAACTATGTTTCTATCATAAGTTAGCTTGGATCAGCTATATTAATAACTTATATCCCATTATATTAGGGTCAATATCATTCAAATGCTACAAGTAATAGATTTTAAGTATCATCAAATTTTTATGGGATGACTTCTGTAATTTCGAAATATAGATGTAAAAAATATGCTTATGTTTCTCAACAAATTCTAAATTTCTTATATTTATATTTTTTAAATATTCTTGTCAATGGAAAATGTGACAGGCAAAGTGAAATTGAGAGAGAATTAAATATATAAGTTCTTTATATTCACACCTATTATTATGTCAAAGCGCATTACGTGTAAAACATTAAAACCAATTAGTTTCTCATCTACCTCCTGACACGTAAGTATACATGTCTCATTCATCATGTCATATTACTGGAAAGGACAAGTTGTTATTTTTACCAAAAATTTGAGATTTTTTTTTTTTTTTGGTTTATCAATGTTTGGATCATTGCAGGCCAAACAAACAAGTGGCCACTGTATAGTTCTTGATCTAAAAAGTAGAAAATTCCAGTTTATTAGTGAGGACAACAAGTCGGTCCTAGAAAATGACCCGTCATAATATATTTTGATGGAAGTTTGTAAAGGAAAAGGAAAAACAAAATTATTTGAGAAGACTATTTTGCTGTCAAATAATTTTGTTAATCTAACATTGTTTCTCAAATTTCTTAATCAAAGTGAATAAGTTTCTTTGTTTTCAAAACTTTCTCTTTATGCAGTTGGCTAAATAATCAAAAGGAAAATACCCCTAACAAAATTGTTAGACGCAGAAATTTGTGATTATATATAGTACCCCTCATAGTTTAAACTTTTCACTTTTGGCACTTCAAACTTTAGTCCCTTTTTTTTTTGACATTTTCAAATGTTTGTTTGTAGTAGAAATTAAGGAAATATTTTCAGTAGGATAATCCCGTGTTGGCCAATATGTGAAGACACACCAAACTATGACTACAAACAAAACAATATGGTGCAATAAGAAGTTCAAAAGGTACAAATATGATTAGTTGAAAAGACGAACGCAAGGAATTGGTTTGACATGATATAAAAGTGTTTATTAAGTTCTTCCAAAAATATTTTTCCGGATAAAACATGTTTCAAAAATAACTGAAACTAGGTTTGAAGGGAGCTAGGACCGTTTGTCCATCGATATATATATATATATATATATATATATATATATATATTTTTAAAAATGTGTTCGTCAATAAAATTTTACAAGTTTTTGGGATTTTTATGAAAATGAGCTTTTCAAAAACCAAAAAGTGATTTTCACCACTTAAAATCACTTTTTCAAAAGTTTCAGAAATTTTTGTTTCCCCCCTCGCAAAATTGTAGTAATATTTTTTTTTAGTGAAATGCATATTCAAACATATTTTTAAATTTCAAATATCATTTTTTCATTAAACACCAAATAATAATTTTTTTCAAAATTTTAATTTTTATGTCCGAACGTCTACCTAGTCATTCAATCTTGTGAAATTTATCCAGACAAATAAGGTTCCTCGGAAGAAAAGGTGTACGAGTAAAAAGGGATAACCAATCCATGGGGGAAAAAATATTAATATTACATCTTTGAATATTTAAAGAATGTGAACTGTGAAGTGGTTAGATTTAGCGAACTACAACTGTATTTCTTTTTGCCCTTTGGTTAAAACTTTATGAGGAGACTTTGTTGATGGGAAGATGATGCTCATTTTATTTTTTATTTGAAGAATTGTCTTCGTCTCAACTTCAATTGGAGTAAATAACAGTTTGAAAGTAGATTTTACAAAAAATAAGCGAACTTTAAGAAAAGGAATCAAAACGTAAATAGGTAAAAACCTATGATCACGCCCAATTATGCTTTATGAAAAGAACTAAGCGGTCATTGCAAATATAATCCGATTTACAAGTCCGAAATTGAATTTCACGGAGAACTAATAGCTACAACGGTTCACTATCACCAAGAAGACAAGCTTGAACAATTTCTAACTTATAGATATTAAGATTCTTGTGTTTAACTAATTAACTAACAAATTAAAATAGTAAATTAACAACTAAAGATACAAAGGGTTAGAGAGAAGATTAAGGAGGTCTAGAGTTATGATTTCTCCTATTATCGGAATCCTTTCCGCTATGTTTTCTATAAATTCGACCAAGTATTTTCTACCGATCATGAGCGCCCAGACTGTCGTAACTCTCTCCCGAGTAATTACCACAATTTACTAGACATATTCTCTCAGATTACGCTAGCTGGCATTAAGTACGGCTCACTCCAATCACACCCAAGGTTTTGTTATCCCTAATCCCACCTTTAAAGCCTCCATATTGATCCCTCATATACGTTAGGAGTGATGTTGTTCAACAACTACCTAAATATGCACTCTCTTCCGAGTAATGCATACCAAATAGGCACAGTCGATTGAGAGCTCTTCAACCAACCACAATAATAACGTAGTTGAAAAAATAGAAAAAATACTGTAACAAATCTATATTAACGTAACAGGAAAATCATCCTCCAATAGGTTCCATCAAAACCCTAGATAACAAATTAGTTATTCATAATAGTATGCATAACTATAATACTAGAATTCATAACCAATAATGAAAATATGAAGAAGAAAGTGAAAAACTCGTAGAAGAATTCTC
>MU765238.1:38941-64767 GCA_026770625.1 Nicotiana glauca
CTCAAAATAGCATTTTTACATGTATTTATACCAAATAGGGTTGGGCCCAGACGAAACATCTTTTCCTGCGTGAAATAGGACAATCACTCTGTAAAATTTGCACTACCGCACCGCATGGGGCGACACGCCATGCAGTGTGCTTGTGGGGAAGTTCAGAGAGCTGATTCTGACAGGCTGCAGGAATTTTCCACTGGCGCCCCACGCCGCGGTAGTGGGAATTCGCAAAAATGCAAAACATGAAAGTTGTAGCCCTTTCAAATAACTTTCCAACGATATATTGTGAATCTCAAACGGAATTTTGAGCAAGAAGTTATGTGCATTTTACTAGACAATGTGTCGTAAAATTGAATATATAAATGAAATAAAAAAATAGATAAAAAAAGAAATAAAAGAAAAACAAAAAAAGTGGTCTTAATTGAATACCCAATGCTGGGTCATTTATCATGCAGTGCCTGGCCCAAGTGGATCTTTCCCAATCCAAGCCCAATCGGACCCGCCCCAGTAGCCCAATTTGTTCCCACTGCTTAATGACCAAAACGACCCCATTTTGTTTCGCCCAATCTCAGCCATCCATTAATTTAATCTAACGGCCTGGGATCGACGGGGAATCCACATAAAATTGTCCGAAAATGCCCGAACCCTAAAAACATCTTCTCCCTTCCTCGTACCCCTGTAGCGCCCACCGTATCTTCGCCGGAGCCACCGCCGCTGGCAAACATCACCACCATCAATCCATCCCATATTAACACCCCAAGATCGCTTCTTCTCCCTCATTATGAATCCGTAACCCATTTCCTTCAAATCCCGTCCAAAAGCTTCGAATATCGGATCGAAGCTTTTCCGGCCATGACGTAACTTCATCCAAACCCGCCCAAAATAACACCACAGGATCGCCTCATTATCCTTTATCGAACCCCCTTGACCTCATCCTTCGAATGTTGCCCAAATTGGTCGAATATTGATTTCTAAAAGTTCCGGCAAAACCCTAACTACACAAACTCGCCCCAAATTGATACCATATGTCCTTGGGCCTTCCTTATGAAGAATTAATTGTCGTTAACACTCAAATCTCACAGAATAAAAGTCAATTTCAAATATGAAAAATGGCCCGTGAGTCTCTGTATCTTTCTTAGTATTTCTTTTAATTAATTAAGTGTTTTGAGCCTAGTTTAATTAGTTTTCTATATTTTTGTGATATTTCTAATTTTAATTCTGATGATTAGTCTTGATTCACGCCTGTTAGTTGGAATGCTCAGATGATAATTTGATTAGGTTGAATGATTAATTGTTAGTGTCGGGATTAACTAAATAATTAGCTTTATCAGTTCAATTTTTTCACTTTGGTGTTTATTTTTGTTAGGAGTTCTCTTTTAATAATCATGCTCTGTTCTTTGAATTTTTCATTTGTTATTAGTTAGTTTAGTATAGTTTAAATTTGACCTTTGGATTCTAATTGTTATTTCTGTTCGATTGACAATTAAACATTAGTAAATTAGGATTTCATTTGTTAGTTGAAGATCAATTCAGTGCTTAGGGTAGTGTTTGGTTATAGCTGCAATTTAGTATTAAGCTCAAGGGTATTTTAGGCTTTAGTAATAGGATGAAATGCTGTGGAATAGAGTAGAATTCACTAGAATGCTGTAGAATAGGACCTTAGTCACAATTTTAGAAGTTTAAGGATAGTGACTTGGGACACAAGTTAAAAATAAAGGACTAATCTGAAATAAACCAAGGGACTGAATTGTAAATAGAAAATTGAAGGCTGCCCTTATCTTTGCCTATAAAAAGGCATCAAAATGCCTTGATGTGGGGTCTTGCTTTCAGCTATCTAATTCCCCCAAAACTCCCACTCTTTAATTTTTTTCAGATCTCAAGTAGAAGTTCAAATTCCTAAAATTAAAAACAAACAAAAATTGCAAAAAAAAAGTCCAAGAATTTACTGTTTCATTGAGAAATGGCCAGTTTGATTCTGATTTTCATCTAGCTTCTTCATAATTGGTATTTTCAGTTGAAGTTGGGTTTGTTGAAGTAATTAAGTGCTCTTTTGTCCCGTGAGTTGTATTCCCTGGTTTCGTACTTGCTTACTGAAGTCATTATCGTCCAAGGGTTGATGTCAATTGATTCTGGATTTATTTGAGTAGTGCTGCTTGATTTCAAAATACTCCTGGGTTCTATATGTGTTTTTGGGTTCAAGCTTGACATAATTTTGTGGCTGTTGAATTCAAATTGTTGCTGTTAATCCATCCTGCCTCGACTGACTCTTTTTCTTCGTTATAATCTCGAATCCAGATACCCATTTATGAACTCACCTTGATGTAGCTATGGATTGAAGTTGAAATGAAATATTGCCAAGTTCGTGCTCACTTGAAAGCTGTTTAGTGCTTACAATTCAGTAGTTATTAATTAAACAAACATGATTGATGTTAGTTGTCTTGTTTTGAGTTGTATGAATAATAGATGCATTTGGATTATTGTTTTAGACTATGGATTGTAAACTGCTTCGAATTAATGGACTGTGGATTGTAGACTGTTTGAATTTGCATGCTATGAAAATTAGAAGTTGTTGGTTAGCCTTAGTTAGTTTAATTTCATATGTTTGTGCAGTTCCATCTTTGTAATCAGAAGAATAACTGGATGATTCTGATGGGCATTAGCATGTTATCAAAGTAATTGGGAATTGATGCAAAAGGCCATGTACATGTTAAGTCTTCATTTCAAAATTAGGAGTTTCTTGAATGTTGATTCAATAATGTGTCCTTGAGTAATTAAAAATAGTTAGTTTGATCCATTAAATCGGGTAACGTCAAAAGTATTTTAGTAGATTGCAGCAAGTGTTTGGTTTTGTTTAGATTGGAATTGTTTAAATAGCTTAGTTATTCGGTTATTACCTTCAGGAGTTTAAATTGGAGTTGTTAAGTCCAATCTTACAAATTGCCTCCCTTTTGTTGAGAACCGATGCCCAGTCCCACGCTTCCAGTGCACGGCTACCAGCTGGGCCTCACGTGGGAGGCCCAATTTTAATTTATGTTATTTGTATAGTTTAGGCAAGGGCTCTTTTCACAAGCCTGGTCCATTGGGCCAACGATTTGGGTTTAGTTCAAAGAATTCGACTCAAGATTTAAGCAACATATAAGTTTGGGCTTTGAGGTAGGTAGAGGGTTCAAATTAAAAGGTTTTTCCTTTTATTTGGACCCGAACTTGAACTCGAAGCCCGAATTCTAATATTAATTAATTAAGATTTTTATTTTATTTTTAGAGAGAGGAAAAAAATAGAAAAATCATAGTCGCTTTTAGGTTGACCTTAAATAAAATATTGAGACGAGCCCCGCCCAATAAAATACGATATTGCGGGGCCCTCAGTAAAAGTAAAAATACTTAGAAATTCGGGATGGTCCGTTTAGCAAATTTCATGGCCTTCCCAAAGATAATAACGCGTTAGACTCTTCAAGTGCGGTTTTAATAAAATGACGTTCCTAAACTCGGGTGTGCATTTCATGTGACCCAAATCAAATCCCAAAATGTTGAATAGAGTGTGCTTAGGATTGCGGGTGCATTTCATGTGACGCAATCCGAAGGCACACTATAAACGACGTTCAACTTTCTTTTAAAAAGTACATATCGAATAAAAGCGGTTAAATGTAAAATTGGCTCGTTGGTTCTTCATCTACTAAAATCGGATAAATAGGCTTAATACGACAGTTGAGCGACCGTGCTAAAACCACGGAACCCAGGAATGTCTAACACGTTCTCCCCGGTTAACAGAATTTCTTACTCGGATTTCTAGTTCGCGGACTGTTAATAGTGTCATATTTTCCTCGGTTCGGGATTCAACCGGTGACTTAGGACACTATTAATCTCCCAAGTGGCGACTCTGAACTTTAATAAATAAATTATGTTCCGATTGTCCTTTAAGTGGAAAAACTCCTTTATGCCCTTGCGGGTATAGTGAAAAAGGAGGTGTGACAGCTCTGGTGACTCTGCTGGGGATTGAGAACCCAGAACTTCGGTTCAGGGTTCAAGAATTCGAGCTTAGTTGAATTGTTATATTTGGCTTTATTTGATTTTCTATATGTTCCATGCTATATATGCTAAATGTTTTACTGCTTTGATATTTGTTGAATTGTATATAAACTGTCGCGAATCCCTTCCTCTTTCTGAGTCTTCTACATCATGGAAAAGGGTGCACTTCGTGTAGCTTCTCTTCTGTTTAGAGTCTTTCCCAATTTAGAACGAGGTTTGGATAAATTGCTAAGCCGGCAGAGCTTCTGCATCCCTGGTACGCTGCCTCCCCCTCGGCTCGAGTTGTCCGCTTGGGTAATCCAGGTCTAGACAATTAAACCTAGGGTTTAAACCTAGAAGAACAAAACCTCATGTCGGATCCCTATTAGGAACGCTTGTTTGCATCATGTGCATTTGACTTAGGGGACTCAACACAGGGGTTGGGTCCGTCTAGGATAGGTGACCTGAATTGAAATGATCCTGATACATCTTATGTGCTACTTGCGCATTTATTTGCTCGACTTTGCATGTTGACCGGCTTAATAAGCAAAAATTTTTGAAAAATAGCAGTGTTAGGATTAAGTGAGGGTGACCATTTGAAAAAAAATGGCCAAATAGTACCGAAATGCTGCCGGATTTTTGAAAAATGGAAAACAACAAAAAAAGAGAAAAATATTTGAAAAATAGACAGACATTTGTTGTTCAAAATAGTTTTAGTTTTTGGCCAATCGGCCCGAACTACACCGGTTTGATTCTCACTGGGTGTGAGATACGTAGGCAACCCTCATCGGGTCCAACCACACCTTTTGCAAAAATCACCAAAATGACAAAAAATTTAATTTTGTCATGAATAAGTTGGGTGATGCCATTCTTGTTTAAAATAAGCCGAATGTCCCTCAAAAGGACGCCGGAAGGCCGTTTTTGCAAGAACAACCGCCCTGAGTCATTTTAAAACGGTTTGCGAGCATAGCCTTAAAATCTCCTCCCCGGAAGTGCTGAAAGGCCATATCCGCAGAACCAAATCTTTATTTTTCGTAACCAAAATATTCTGTTTTGTTTTCCTAAATAAAATTTTTGCGGAAAATAGCCACTTTTCCCTTTAGTCATTAAATCCCCTATAAATAAATGTGCAAGATGAATTCAAACAATATCGAAACCTTCTCAGTCCTGAGCGAGATACCCCTACAGCTCCATATGTGGTGGGACGACCTAGGAACTGGAAGTAAAGAAATGGTGGTCAAAATTTTGGGCGGCCTTGTTGGACTTATGAGCATAAAGCCGAGAAAGGATATTATTGAAGCATTGATACCGTTCTGGGACCCAACACGTAATGTCTTCTGATTCTCAGATTTTGAACTCACACCGACATTAGAAGAGATGGCACGGTATGCAGGCCTCAATGGGAACCTGCGAAGTAGATATCCCTTAGCACCAAGATCGGTCACACTCCACAGATTCTTAGATTTGTTGAACATCAGTCGGGATATCCAAGAACCGTATCTAGCAGAAGGGTGTTGCACTTTGCACTTCCTCTATCATCGGTATGGAAAACCAAAAGGCTTTGAAGAGCCCAACACCGGCCCGACTCACGCTGGAAACAAAGACAAATGGGAAGCCCGACGGGGGTTAGCATTCATGGTGGCTTTTCCAGGAATTGTGGTTTGCCCAAGGAAAGATGGTCACATAGACCTCGGGCTAGTAGGGATGTTGGATGTGGCCACAAAGAAACCTACTAGCACCGTGTTTCCTTTGATCGTAGCAGAGATGTATCGAGCTTTAACCAAATGCCGAGAGGGCGAGAAATTCTTTCAGGGATGTAATCTCTTACTACAAATGTGGATTCAAGAGCATCTATGTCACCGTACAGGGTATATGAATTTTGGGTTAACTGGGCTTACTTGTATCAATGAATTTGAAACCAGGGTCACAGGCAATGAATTTCCTGAGGGTGTTGAGGCCTGGTTGTCGTGCTTGAGATCGTTGACCGTAGATAAGATTGAGTGGGCTTATGGGTGGCTTCCCGCTATTGAAGTTGTCTACACGTCAGCAGAGGTCCCCTATATTCTTCTGATGGGCATCCGAAGTATACAGCCTTATGCTCCTTACCGGGTTTTGTGACAACTTGGGAGATTCCAGACAGTGCACAATGATGAAGACCTGAGTGAGCAAGTCATTGAGCTAGGCCCGAAGGCTGTATTTCCTGAAGGCAGAATCCGAAGGATATGGAATGAGTGCCGGTTCCTCGAGCCTAAAACCATAATATTAGACCAAGCTAGAGGCGAGGTAGATCCCAAGTATCTGACGTGGTTTGGTAAAAGATTCCAAATCCCAGAGAGAACCGCTAAAAGGCCAAACGTGCAGCAATTTACTGATGGGGTCCGGGTTCAATGGGTTTGGCAAACAAAGGAAAAGGAGTACCGAGCTAGAATAGGACAGTTGGAGCAACAGGTGCGGGACCTCCAATTTGACAAGAGTGTACAGGCTGCAGCCGATGAGGGTGATAAAAAGAAATTAGCTCAGGAGAACGACTCACTCAAAGCCCAAACTAAGAAAATGAAAATAGATGCCAAAAACCAAGAAAGAAGTCCATCTGATGAAAGTTTGATCAAAGGGTTAAGGAGACGAATCTCGGACTACCAAGAAGAATTAGAAAAGTCCGAGGGAAACATGGCAAGGCTTCGGGCACAGTGGGCCAAGAAAACTATGAAAAGAGCCCAGTTCGTACAACAATTGAAAAGAGATTACGAGGGAACCATCGCCAACATGAGGAGAAAAATGAATACTCTGGAAGAAAAAGCGGCCCAGTGAGATAAAGAATTTCAGGCCGAGAGGGCCGTTGTTATGAGTCGATCGCCGAGATGCAAAGGGAAATAAAATTGCTAAAAGACCTTCACCTCTAGGATTCCCAAGTACTAGAAGCCTGTACCCAACAGATAAGCCGGATTCTCTAAGAAAAGGGCCAAATTAGGGAAAGGATCCGAAGCATTGCACACTATATCGTCAAGAGATGCCAGGACGGTGAACGGATGGGTCGTACCACTTTCTTTGCGTCAGTGATGATATTTGTTTGACAGGTCATGAAGGATATGGAGCAATTGCAAAGGGGTCTTGCGCGCAGACCCGCGGCGATGCCGAATGATGCCCCGTGGGCCCCAGGGTTTAAAGCTTTGATGTACTCCTAGGTTAAGTCGAGTATGTACTTTGTTTTTAAGTTTATTTTGTACTTTCCTTTTTGAAAATGCAAAACAAATAGTCTGGTAGTCTTGTAATCACAGTTGTCATTAATGAAAATTCGAAAATTCCAAAAAATTGTTCTTTATTTCTTGAATTTAATTTTACAATTATTGACAAGAACTACGCTTGGTCTGATTCATGCGGTGTCACGATACGTAGGCAATCTCCATAGGATCCGACCATAGCCATATGAAAAGAGAAAATACAATGAGAATAAAAAAAAATAACAATAATAAAAAGAAGAAAAAAAAGAGCGGAAAAACAAAGAAAAACGAGAGAGAAACAAGAAGAGAAGAAAATCCACAACAAAGAGACAATGGCAAAACAAAAACAAAGAAACAAAGGCATGAATAAAAGAAAGACATCACAGGCAAGAATAAATAAAGTCGGGATGACGCAAGCAGTCGAACAAATGCATAATAGAAACCGTTAACCGCCTAGGTGCATTCATTTCCCAAACGTGCGGTTATCTATTTATTAATGCTCTAACCGCTAACAACGTTGTTGTTAATGATGAAATCAGGCAAGTGGTTCAGTTGACTGGCATTCTGGCAACCCACCCATATAACACCCGTTTTAAAGATAAATAAAAAATGGTCAACCAAGAGTTAGAAGCGAGCATCGTCGACCCGGCAGGGAGGAAGAAGTTGTGGATGTCAACGCCATGAAAGAAGAGATGTATAAATTAAAGCAACAGATGGCTGAAATGTACCAGGCTTGGGCAAAGGGACACCCACTACCAGCTTACCCTACCTACATCCCACCATTAGCTCAGCCACAAGATCCTTCTACAGTGAACTCCTCTCCGGCCTACCCCACCTACCAGCAATACTACGCAACCACTTCCCAAACACTACCACCTCCACCACCCAAACAAATCCCATGCCCTCCACCTCCGACCACTCCCGTATTTGTGGCTCCTCCACCCGCCACATTATAGAGATCTTCTAGTGAACCCCTGTTTCAAACCCAGGAAACCCACTATTACCCACTGGAACCCACCTTCAAACTGCCAAAACCATATCCTTATACTCCCCATCTGGATATCTCAGCTGAAGAAGAGAAGCCTCCCAAAAACCCTGAGCAGGAGGAGATGATACGAAAGGTGAAAATCTTGGAGCAATCATTCATAAATATACAAGGCCTAGGAGGGCAGGTGAGTGTGGCCTACAAGGACATGTGCTTGTTTCCTGACGTGCAGTTGCTCGCAGGATTCAAATTACCCAAGTTTGATCTGTACGACGGACATGGTGACCCAGTAGCCCATCTACGGGGATTCTGCAGTAAAATGAGAGGCGCTGGGGGAAGGGATGAGTTATTGATGGCTTACTTTAGTCAAAGTCTCAGTGATGCCGCTTTGGAATGGTACACGCGGCAAGATCATGCTCGATGGTACACATGGGATGATTTGGCACAGGCATTCGCAAGCCATTTTCAGTACAATCTAAAGATCGTCCCGGACCGGTTGTCATTGACCAAAATTGAGAAGAAGCCAGGGAAAAGCTTCAAAGAGTATGGTTTCTGGTTGAGAGAACAGGTCGCCAGAGTTGATCCTCCAATGAAGGAAGGCGATATGGTCGATTATTTTCTGCAGGCTTTGGAGCCTACTTATTATGGTCATCTGGTGTCAGCAGTTGGAAAAACTTTTAATGAGGTAGTGAAAATGGGAGGTATGGTGGAAAAGGGTCTTAAGACTAACAAAATTATGAGCTATTCGGCGATTAAAGCAACTACCTAGGCCATCCAGAGCGGCACTGGAGGGGTATTGGGAAAGAAGAAAAAGGAAGATGTTACAGTAGTGGAATCGAGAGCATGGTCCAGGGGTCCATCACCATATTATCACCAACCACGCCCCCATCCCCAAACTTACCCACACAACCCATATGGCCCACCATAACACTATTACCCACCTCCCGCCCCCCACTTCTCTATTCACCACGCCCAAATATACCCTCAACCTCAGGCGCCATGGCGTGCACCCACCCCACAAAATACTTACCACACTCAAAATGCCTACCCACCTCCAAGAGCCTACAAAAACCCCACTGGACCTGGTTTTCAACCCAACCTTGCTTCCAAGAATGATAGGTTGCAGAAGAAGAAGACTTTCACTTCGTTAGGAGAATCTTATACCAGCCTATACCACAGATTGAGACAGTTGGGCATGTTAAATCCAATTGAACCCAAATTGCCAAATCCTCCCTCAAGGAACCTGGACTACTCGGTGAATTGTGAGTATTGCTCGGGTGCCCCGGGGCATGATATAGAGAAATGCTGGAATTTGAAAATGGCCATCCAGGAGCTCATTGATACCCACAGAATTGAGGTGCAGGCTCCAGAGATGCCTAACATCACTCAGAATCCATTGTCAACCCATCATGAGACTCATATGAATGAGCTAGTACAAAAGGGGGAATCTAAGAAGCCGTTACAAACCGTGATGATGATCAAGGCTAGTGAAGACAGGTCACATGAGAAACCACCCAGTGGGAAAGAAATGATCAAGGAAGGAGGGACAGTTAGGAAATCGGTGGGGGTGATAAAGAAAGAGCCGTTGAACAGTGATGCAGTAAAATAAGAACCAGTCAAAGTGATGGTACCGGGAGCAGTTGCCAAGCCCGTTGTAATCGTGAAAGGGGCTCACACGGAGTCGGTTATCATTAAACCAGTGACTCAGTTGCTCGTAGTCAGTGAAAAGGACGTCCTATGCAATTACGGCCGAGTGACTGTGACGTACAAAGGGAAGGAAGTTAAAGAAGAAGTTTGTGAAACCCACGGGCTGACTCGTTCAGGGAGATTCTTTGCCCCTGAAGAGCTGAGAAAGGTTAAAGCAGCCAAGGATAATCCAGCACCAGTAAAAAAGGCCATGACTGAAGAAGAGGCGGTAGAATTCTTAAACAAGATGAAGGTGCAAGATTATTCCATTGTAGAACAGTTGAGGAAAACCCCGACACAGATTTCATTGCTGTCTCTATTGATCCATTCTAACGAGCACCGCCGGGTGCTGATGAAGATTCTGAATGAAGCCCATGTTCCGGATAAGATCTCTGTAAATGATCTGGAGAAAATAGCGAACAAAATTTTCAAGGTCAATAGGGTTACATTTTCCGATGATAAGCTACCTTTGGAGGGCACTGAGCATAATAGAGTGCTCTACCTCACGGTGAAATGTGAAGACTCAGTGGTCACCCGGGTGCTAATTGACAACGAGTCCAGTGCAAACATTTGTCCTCTATCCACCTTGGAAAAGTTAAAAGTGGACAGTGAAAGGATCCATAAGAATAGCATTTGCGTGCGGGGATTTGATGGAGGAGGAAAGTTCACAGTCGGAGATATTGTGTTGGAACTGACAATAGGACCAGTTGAATTTACTATGGAATTCCAGGTGCTCGACGTGGCTGTTTCGTACAATCTCTTGCTAGGCCGACCTTGGATTCATGCAGCAAAAGCAGTGTCGTCTACCCTGCATTAGATGATCAAATTCGAGTGGGACCGGCAGGAAATTATTGTGCATGGAGAGGATAGTTCGTGTAATACCATTATGCCTTTCGATGAAGCTGAGGACGACAAAGGTCCATGGGTTTACCAAGTCTTGGATACAGTATCCATTGCAAAGATCCCAGAAGGAGAGTGTATTCCTGTGCCCAGGGTAGCTGTTGCATCTGTCATGGTGGCTTTAGAAATGATAAAGAATGGATTCTTACCTGGAAAAGGCTTGGGTGCTTCGTTATAGGGCATCATACAGCCGGTATCTCTTTCTGGAAACCTGGATACCTTTGGTTTAGGCTTTAAGCCCACTACTGCAGACATAAGGCGAGCTAAGAAGATGAAAAAGAGAGCATGGACCCTTCCAAAACCCATGCCCCGCCTATCCCGTTCCTTTGTCCGGCCTGGTACTAAGAGGCACCCAGCAATGGCAATGCTTAATTCTGTGGTGATAGAACCCGACAAGGAACTGATTGAGAGGTTTGAAAAATTGTTTGACGATGTGAATGTAGTGGAGGCAGGCGAAGGTCCAAGCAAAGCAGATGTGCAGTTCGTGAGGGCCCATGCAAAGCTTAATAATTGGGAAGCTACTCCTCTTCCTACCCGGAGGGAGTCGTGTCCCTTTTATGCTGGTATCACTGATGTGTCATGCATGAGGAGTTTTAGGCCTAGTCTTGATTACCAATCTGACTCCAAAATAATAATACAAGAAATTGAGGGTGATGACGAGGTAGAGTATGATGATGAGGAAGCCTTTGAGGAAATCAGTAAAGAATTAAGCCAATTCGAGGAAAAAACAAAACCTAATCTGAACAACACAGAGGCAATCAATTTAGGGGATCAGGAGAATGTTCGGGAAATAAAAATAAGTGTCCGTTTGGAGCTTCCCCTCAGAGAAGAGATAATCAAAGTGCTACTTGAGTACATATATGTTTTTGCGTGGTCATATGATGATATGTCGGGTTTAAGTACCGATTTGGTGGTCCATAAATTGCCCACAAACCCAGCATGCCCTCCTGTCAAGCAGAAGCTTAGGAAATTTAAAACAGATATCAGTGTGAAAATCAAAGAAGAGGTCACCAAGCAGTTTAATGCGAAGGTCATCCGGGTCACCCGGTATCCCACCTGGTTAGCTAATGTTGTGCCTGTACCAAAGAAGGATGGAAAGACCAGAGTGTGCGTCGATTACCGTGATCTCAATAAGGTGAGTCTAAAAGACAACTTCCCACTACCAAACATCCATATATTGATTGAATATTGTGCCCAACATGAGATTGGTTCCTTTGTAGATTGTTATGCGGGCTATCACCAGATTTTAATGGATGAGGAAGATGTGGAAAAGACGGCATTCATCACGCCTTGGGGGACGTATTATTATAGGGTTATGCCATTTGGGTTGAAGAAAGCAGGGGCAACATATATGAGGGCAATGACCACTATTTTCCATGACGTGATACATCAGGAAATTGAAGTCTATGTAGACGACGTGATCATAAAGTCAGGGAAGCAATGGGACTATGTCAAAGACCTGAGGAAATTTTTCCAGAGGCTCCGCAGGTACAACCTCAAACTTAATCCAGCGAAGTGTGCATTTGGAGTTCCTTGGGGGAAGTTGTTGGGGATCGTGGTAAGTCGACGCGGTATTGAGTTAGACCCGTCCAAAATCAAAGCCATTCAGGAGTTACCATAGCCGAAAAGAAAGAAAGAGGTTATGAGTTTGCTCGGTAGGTTGAATTATATCAGCAGGTTCATTTCCCAGCTTACGACGACTTGCGTGCCTATCTTTAAGTTGCTAAGGAAAGATGCTGCGGTCAGATGGACAGATGAATATCAGGAAGCATTTGACAAGATTAAGGAGTATTTGGCCAGTACACCTGTGTTGGTTCCGTCAGAGCCGGGAAAACCCTTGATCCTCTATCTGACAGTTTTGGATAACTCTTTTGGGTGTGTACTACGGAAGCATGACCTCACAGGAAAGAAGGAGCAGACGATTTACTACCTCAGCAAGAAGTTCACATCTTATGAGGTAAAGTACACTCAGCTTGAGAGGACGTGTTGTGCTTTAACCTGGGTAGCGCAGAAATTGAAACATTACTTGTCATCATATACCACCTATCTTATCTCACAGTTGGACCCATTGAAGTACATTTTCAGAAGCCTATGCCCACAGGGAGGCTTGCGAAGTGGAAAATCTTGCTCACGGAATTTGATATTATTTATGTGACCCGGACTGCAATAAAGGCACAAGCGGTGGCTGATCATCTAGCTGAGAACCCAGTTGATGATGAGTATGAACCTTTGAAGACATATTTTCCTGATAAGGAGACAATGCATGTCGAGGAATTAGAACAAGACATAAAACCGGGGTGGAAGTTGTTCTTTGATGGGGCTGCCAATACCAAAGGCATTGGGATAGGAGCGGTACTTATTTCTGAGACAGGGCAACACTACCCTGTTACAGCTCAACTTCGTTTCTACTGCACCAATAACATGGCTGAATACGAGGCGTGTATCTTGGGTTTGAGGTTGGCTATAGACATGGGTATCCAGGAGATCTTAGTCATGGGCGACTCGGATCTCCTGGTGTATCAGATTGAGGGAGAATAGGAGACACGAGACTTAAAGCTCATACCGTACCGACAGTGTTTGCATGAACTTTGTCAACGGTTTCAGTCGATAGACTTCAGGCATATTCCAAGGATTTATAATGAAGTTGCTGACGCACTTTGGCATCGATGTTGCATCATCCAGATAAGGCGTACGTGGACCCGTTGCAGATTCAGATCCGAGATCAACATGCCTATTGTAACATGGTGGAAGAGGAGCTTGATGGTGAGATGTGGTTTCATGATATCAAAGAATACCTCAGGATGGGAGTATATCCGGCACAGGCCATAGGGGATCAAAAGAGAGCCATTAGATGCTTAGCAAGCGAGTTTTTCTTCAATAGAGGAGTATTGTAAAAAGAACTCCAGATCTTGGTTTATTGAGGTGCATGGATGCAAAATAGGCTACAACTATCATGACCGAGGTACATGCGGGAGTTTGTGGACCTCATATGAGTGGATATGCATTGGCCAAGAAGATTCTTCGAGTAGGATACTATTGGCTTACTATGGAACGGGATTGTATCAGTTTGGTGTGCAAGTGTCATCAATGCTAGGTACATGGAGATTTGATTTATTCTCCACCATCTGAATTGTATACAATGTCAGCACCATGGCCTTTCATTTCTTGGGGAATAGATGTCATTGGGCCGATCGAGCCAGCGGCGTCAAATGGGCATAGGTTTATTCTGGTAGCCATTGATTATTTCACTAAGTGGGTTGAGGCAAAAACTTTCAAATCGGTGACCAAAAAGGCGGTGGTCGATTTTGTGCATTCGAATATAATTTGTCGATTCGGAATCCTAAAGGTAATTATCACAGATAATGGTGCCAATCTCAACAGTCATCTGATGGCGGAGACGTGTCAGCAGTTTAAGATCACGCACCACAATTCCACCCCATATCGTCCTAAGGCGAATGGAGCGGTCGAAGTAGCTAACAAGAACATCAAGAAGATACTTCAGAAAATGGTGGAAGGGTCTAAGCAATGGCATGAGAAGTTACCTTTCGCTCTATTAGGCTATCGCACTACTGTTCGCACTTCAGTAGGGGCGACTCCTTATTCATTGGTATACGATACGAAGGCAGTAATACCCGCAGAGGTTGAAATACCATCCCTTCGAATTATCGCCGAGGCAGAAATTGACGATGTTGAATGGGTCAAGGCCCACTTGGAGCAACTGAGCTTGATTGATGAAAAGAGATTGGTAGCAGTATGTCACGGACAGTTGTACCAACAGAGAATCGCAAGAACACTTAACAAGAAAGTGCGTCCGCGGAAGTTTGAAGTAGGGCAATTGGTGTTGAGGCGTATCTTACCTCATTGGGCCGAAGCAAAAGGAAAGTTCGCCCCCAACTGGCAGGGGCCATTTGTTGTAACCAGAGTGTTGTCCAATGGTGTATTATATCTGACGGATGTGGAAGGAAAATGTGTAGAAATGGCTATTAACTCCGATGCAGTTAAACGGTACTATGTATGATTTCTTTATCTAAATGTACTTAATTGTATTTGGCATGTTTTGAGATTGAAATGACGAAGACATTTTGTTCTACTATCCAAACACTTTATCCTTTGTTATACCTTTGAGCCTTATTCTATTTTCCTTCGTACCCCTCTCTCGGAATCAATAACAAAACTCGAAAGCCCGAGCGGGGAAAGTAAGTGGAGAAATAAGAGAAAAACAGTTAAATAGAAAAGAAAAAAAAGGAATAAAAAAAGAAGAAGAAAAGAAAAGAAAATAAAAAGAGAAGAGAAAAGACAAAAAGAAAAGAAAAGAGAAGGAAAGAAATAAAAGGAAAGGTGGAAGAAAGATCGCAACAACAAAAGTAGTCGCCTGAACTACGTTTGACTTGATCCAAAAAGGGTACGTAGGCAGCCTCTCTCTGGGGTTCAGTCACACTAAAATAAAAATCCAAAAGACCCCCAAGAAAGAAACTGGGGCAAAGGTTGTGATTGTTGTAAGAAAAGCTGATTCTGGAAGTTGTAATGTTAAACCTGTGATTGAATTATTTTGAGCCTCTACACCATTCGTTCTAAACCCTATCCAAAAGCCGCATTACGGTCCAAAGAAATACCTTCCGATCAATCTTCAAGAAATGTCAGTGCGAGCAGGTAAAGTAATTCATGTTGGGGGTAACACTCTGGTACCAGTTGAGGGAAATAAAAAATGAGAGTTTTATTGGTGAAAACCCTCACAGGCACCATAAGGCGACGGGAGCTGCGAGAAATCAGAAATGAGAGAGTCTTATTGGTGAAAACCCTCACAGGCACCATAAGGCGACGTAAGCTAAGAGAAGGTAAAAATGAGAGAGTCTTATTGGTGAAAACCCTTATAGGCACCATAAGGCGAAGGTGAGGTTCTTTAATGGGCAAGTGAAACAAGTCTATGGTTGAAAGTGCTCAAAACATGGCAAGACGAGCAAGGTTTAGGTTTTGGTGAAAATCAGGTTATGAAAGTCTGGAACAGCAAATGTGGCAATTGAAAGCTGATTGGTTGGACATACTAGGCTGGTTAATCCAAAATGCATGGCACAATCAATGGTACCAGCCGTTCCACTCAGATAAGTCATATCCTCTCTCTTCATTACAAGTTATCCATTTTCAGAGTCTTTCTATCCTTAACCTTCGAGGACATTGCATTTCATCCTCTTGAGGTCGGTCTGTAAGATGTTTCAGTGTTAGTTCTGTTCAAAAACAAAAAGGAAGGATATCAAGGCTAACTACTAGCTTCCCAGTTGTACAACGCAATAGGGCTAGAATATATCAAAGATGTCAAAAGAAAAGTAAGACATGAAGGATCACTAGAAGTTTCATCGATGGGTAATCAGATAATTGTGGGGGAGAAGCAAAGTTTTAAATAGAGGGGCCAGAAACACAAAAACAACAATACGGGATAGAACATTTGGGTTATCAAAGTCTGGGGGTTGAAAGTCGGTCAGGAAGTCGAGGCGTTTCAAGGAAAGTCCAGGGAAATAAGTTGGAGCAGAGCCGGAAGCAGGAACATACCCAACAAGAACGCCAGCAGCTAACCACCATTTTATATTAACAAATCTTTCTTTGATTGAGACAGGGGTAGAAAATTTTCTTTGTTTTGTCTGTTTTGTTACAATCAGGATCCCACCTGGAGAACAAGGGAATACTTTTTAAATTTCAGCAATCAGAGCCCACCTGGAGAACAAGGGAATACATTTCAAAGTTTCAGCAGTCAGGCACCCACCTGGAGAACAAGAGAAGTATAATGCAAATTTATCCTTCAAGTTTTAATGTTTGGTAACATAATGCGCCCAGTCACCAAACTGGGGCAGAAAATTTTCTTTGTTTTGTCTGTTTGTTGCAATCAGGAGCCCACCTGGAGAACAAGGGAATACTTTTCAAATTTCAGCAATCAGGAGCCCACCTGGAGTACAAGGGAATACTTTTCAAGTTCAGCAATCAGGCACCCACCTGGAGAACAAGGGAAGTGCAATTTAAATTTTAGCTTTTAATATTAATATTTGATAACATGATGTGCCCAGTCACCAAACTGGGGCAAAAATTTTCTTTGTTTGTCTATTTTGTTGCAATCAACAGCCCACCTGGAGAACAAGGGAATACTTTTCAAATTCAGCAGTCAAGAGCCCACCTGGAGAACAAGGGAATACTTTTCAAGTTCAGCAATCATGCACCTACCTGGAGAACAAGGGAAGTACAATTCAAATTGTAACTTTTAATTTTAATATTTGATAACATGATGTGCCCAGTCACCAAACTGGGGCAAAAATTTTCTTTGTTTGTCTATTTTGTTGCAGTCAGGAGCCCACCTAGAGAATAAGGGAAAACTTTTCAAGCGTTGCAGTCCGGAGCCCACCCGGAGAACAAGGGAATACTTTTCAAGCATCAGCAGCCAGCAGTCAGGAGCCCGCCTGGAGAATAGAGGCACATATGTCAAATTTCAGCAGTCAGGTATCACTCAGAGGAATGGAAAAACATCTCCAATCACAATTCAAGGTAACAACAAGGATTCCATCGGAAGAATACAAGTTCAAGGCAACATAAGAGCAAGTTTGAAGACATAGATAGGACCTTTTTGTAATTCATAGATCATAGCTTAGGCTAGCTTCTTTTTATTTTGACATGGTGTAATAAGGAAGTCAGTGAGCAGTAGCAGTGGCAACAGCAGTGAAATCGCAGCTCCTGGTAGTCCCAGCTACCAAACCTTCCCGAACTACACTGACCTGATTTCTGTTTAGCCCATGATATGTAGGCAACCTCCGAAGCAGGGTGCGGTCAAAACTTTTCAAAAATGCTTCACACGGAATGTTCGAATGGGCAAAAATCGCTCGTTTTCACTCACTTATCTTTGCACGAAAACTCTTCGTGTTTCCGGGCAAAGAGGGGCAGCTGTGAGCACATGATTTTTGTCCTATGTGAATTATTCCCAAGAATTCAAATAAAATGATTTTTTCTTTCATTATTTGGCAATTTTGTGAATTTGTGTTATTTTTTAATTGTTTGCATTTTTATTTGTGCATTTTAATGGAAAATATAAAAAAATTACATTTAGAATTTGCATTTAGGATTTAATTTTATATTTTAGGATTAATTAGGGGTCAAGTTATTTTAGAACAAATATAAAGAAAATGACAAAAACAGTCTACTTTTGCATGCTTAAATGTTAATTGTTGAATTTGTCATTAAATAGATTTTAAATAATTTTAGGGGTTAATTAATTTAACTTTGAAATATATTAGGATTTTCTTTTAAGTTTTGCATTCTTTATAAAATCAGAAAAATACAAAAAAAAAATATAAATGAAATACAAAAATAGATAAAAAAAGAAATAAAATAAAAATAAAAAAAGTGGTCTTAATTGAAGACCCAATGCTGGGCCATTTATTCATATAGTGCCTGGCCCAAGTGGATCTTTCCCAATCCAAGCCCAATCGGACCCGCCCCAGTAGCCCAATTTGTTTCCACTGGTTAATGACCAAAACGACCCCATTTTGTTTCGCCCGATCTCAGCTATCCATTAATTTAATCCAACAGCCTGGGATCGACGGGGAATCCACATAAAATTGTCTGAAAATGCCCGAACCCTAAAAAAATCTTCTCCCTTCCTCGTACCTCTGTAGCGCCCACCGTATCTCCGCCGGAGCCACTGCTGCCGGCAAACACCACCACTATCAATCCATCCCAAATTAACACCCCAAGACCTCCTCTTCTCCCTCATCATGAATCCGTAACCCATTTCCTTCAAATCCCGGCCAAATGCTTCGAATATCGGATTGAAGTTTTTCCGGCCACGACGTAACTTCATCCAAACCCGCCCAAAATAACACCACAGGATCGCCTCATCACCCTCTATCGAACCCCTTTGACCTCATCCTTCGAATGTTGCCCAAATTGGTCGAATATTGATTTCTAAAAGTTCCGAGAAAACCCTAAATACACCAACTCACCCCAAATTGATACCATATGTCCTTGGGCCCTCCTTACGAAGAATTAATTGTCGTTAACACTCAAATCTCACTGAATAAGAGTCAATTTCAAATCTGAAAAATGGCCAGTGAGTCTCTGTAGCTTTCTTAGTATTTCTTTTAATTAATTAAGTGTTTTGAGCCTAGTTTAATTAGTTTTTTTTATGTTTTTGTGATATTTCTAATTTTAATTCTGATTATTAGTCTTGATTCACGCCTGTTAGTTGGAATGCTCAGATGATAATTTGATTAGGTTGAATGATTAATTGTTAGTGTCGGGATTAATTAAATAATTAGCTTTATCAGTTTAATTATCGCACTTTGGTGTTTATTTTTGTTAGGAGTTCTCTTTTAATAATCATGCTCTGTTCTTTGGATTTTTCATTTGTTATTAATTAGTTTAGTATAGTTTAAATTTGACCTTTGGATTCTGATTGTTATTTCTGTTCGACTGACAATTAAACATTAGTAAATTAGCATTTCATTTGTTAGTTGAAGATCATTTCAGTGCTTAGGGTAGTGTTTGGTTATAACTGCAATTTAGTATTAATCTCAAAGGTATTTTAGGCTTTAGTAATAGGATGGAATGCTATGGAATAGAGTAGAATTCACTAGAATGCTCTAGAATAGGACCGCAGTCACAATTTTAGAAGTTTAAGGGTAGTGACTTGGGACATAAGTTAAAAATAAAGGACTAATATGAAATAAACCAAGGGACTGAATTGTAAATAGAAAATTGAAGGCTGCCTTTATCTTTGCCTATAAAAGGGCATCAAAATGCCTTGATGTGGGGTCTTGCTTTCAGCCATCTAATTCCGCCAAAACTCTCACTCTTTAATTTTTTTTCAGATCTCAAGTAGAAGTTCAAATTCCTAAAACCAAAAACAAACAAAAATTGCAAAAAAAATCCAAACATTTACTGTTTCATTGAGAAATGGCTAGTTTGATTCTGATTTTCATCAAGCTTCTTCATAATTGGTATTTTCAGTTGAAGTTGGGCTTATTGAAGTAATTAAGTGCTCTTTTGTCCCGTGAGTTGTATTCCCTAGTTTCGTACTTGCTTACTGAAGTCATTATTGTCCAAGGGTTGATGTTCAATTGATTCTGGGTTTATTTGAGTAGTGTTGCTTGATTTCAAAACACTCATGGATTCTATATGTGTTTCTGGGTTTAAGTTTGACATAATTTTGTGGATGTTAAATTCAAATTGTTGCTGTTAATCCATCCTGCCTCGACTGAATCTTTTTCTTCATTGTAATCTCGAATCTAGGTACCCATTTATGAACTCACCTTGATGTAGCTATGGATTGAAGTTGAAATGAAATATTGCCAAGTTCGTGCTCACTTGAAAGCTGTTTAGTGCTTACAATTCAATAGTTATTAATTAAACAAACATGATTGATGTTAGTTGGCTTGTTTTGAGTTGTATGAATAATAGATGCATTTGGATTATTATTTTAGACTATGGATTGTAAACTGCTTCGAATTAGTGGACTGTGGATTGTAGACTGTTTGAATTTGCAGGCTATGAAAACTGAAAATTGTCGGTTAGCCTTAGTTAGTTTAATTTCGTATTTTTGTGTAGTTCCATCTTTGTAATCAGAAGAATAACTGGATGATTCTGATGGGCATTAGCATGTTATCAAACTAATTGGGAATCGATGCAAAAGGCCCTGTACATGTTAAGTCTTCATTTCAAAATTAGGAGTTGCTTGAATGTTGATTCAATAATGTGTCCTTGAGTAATTAAAAATAGTTAGTTTGATCCATTAAATCTAGTAACGTCTAAAGTATTTTAGTAGATTGCAGCAAGTGTTTGGTTTTGTTTAGATTGGAATTGTTTAAATAGCTTAGTGATTCGGTTATTACCTTCAGGAGTTTAAATTGGAGTTGTTAAGTCCAATCTTACAAATTGCCTTCCTTTTGTTGAGAACCGATGCCCAGTCCAATGCTTCCAGTGCACGGCTACCAGGTGGGCCTCACGTGGGAGGCCCAATTTTAATTTCTGTTATTTGTATAGTTTAGGCAAGGGCTCTTTTCACAAGCTTGGTCCATTAGGCCAATGATTTGGGTTTAGTTCAAAGAATTCGATTCAAGATTTAAGCAATATATAAGTTTGGGCTTTGAGGTAGGTAGCAGGATCAAATTAAAAGGCTCTTCCTATTATTTGGACCCGGACTTGAACTTGAAGCCCGAATTCTAATATTAATTAATTAGGATTTTTATTTTATTTTTAGGGAGAAGGAAAAAATAGAAAAATCATAGTCGCTTTTAGGTTGACCTTAAATAAAATATTGAGACGATCCCCGCCTAATAAAATACGAAATTGCGGGGCCCTCAGTAAAAGTAAAAATACTTAGAAATTCGGGAAGGGCCGTTTAGCGAATTTCACGGCTTTCTCAAAAGATAATAACGCGTTAGACTCTTTAGGCGCGGTTTTAATAAAATGACGTTCCTAAACTCGGGTGTGCATTTCATGTGACCCAAATCAAATCCCAAAATATTGAATAGAGTGTGCTTAGGATTGCGGGTGCATTTCATGTGACGCAATCTGAAGGCACACTTTAAATGACGTTCAACTATCTTTTAAAAAGTACATATCGAATAAAAGCGGTTAAAAGTAAAATTGGCGCGTAGGTTCTTCATGTACTAAAATCAGATAAATAGGCTAAATGCGACAGTTGAGCGACCGTGCTAGAACTACGGAACTCGGAAATGCCTAACACCTTCTCCCGGGTTAATAGAATTCCTTACTCGGATTTTTGATTCGCGGACTATTACCAGAGTCATATTTTCCTCGGTTCAGGATTCAGCCAGTGACTTCGGACACCATTAATCTCCTAAGTGGCGACTCTGAACTTTAATAAATAAATCACGTTTCGATTGTCCTTTAAGTGAAAAAACTCCTTTATGCCCTTGCGGGTGCAGTGAAAAAGGAGGTATGACAGTAGTAAAGCTGGGTTGCCTCCAACAAGCGCTTGATTTAACATCGCGGCACGTCACGAGTCACTTTCTGCCTCCACTTTGAACTTATGAATTGGACCCCAAGTTTTGATTTTGCTCTATGATCATGCTCCTGGGGTGGTAGAATGAATCTGATTGGCCCAATAAAACAATGTAGTCTGCTGCACTTCTTGGCCCTTAGATGAGATGTGTATTCCAGACTTTCTGGTAAGAAGAATTCCAGAATGTAGGCATCTTGTTCCTTATTCCTTGACTCCTCACGTTTGCTCGGGCGACTCTATTTCCATATGATCATCCAAACACAATGTGGAAAAATGCTTGGAGTGTGGACCAATGCACTCAACTATACGAACATTGGGATTTTCAACATCCTCAACCAATGACACTAGAGTCCACTAAATATGTATCATCAATGTCCTTAGTTGACTATAGTATCTCTTCTACAACATCGGCATCCTCAAAATCTAGTTCGATTGATTGTTGGGTGTTCTACTTTAGACCCCTCCATTGGCACCTCAATTTTCATCTCTAATGCACACTGCTCCTGGCTACTATTCATAATATTGGCATATTGAGCATTAAAAGCTTCAACTAGTTGACTCATTTGAGCCTCCAAGTTGTGAATAGTTGCATCTTGCCTTTGTACCCAAAGTTGTATCTCATCATATTATTTCACAAGGTACTTTAGCATATCTTCGATCTTTTTCAGGTCATCATCCCTGGGTTCTTTGTTCCTATTAACTTCACAAGAAAAAAAAGAACCATCAAAGTAAGGGGTTGGGGGAAGATAAGAAATATAAACAAAACCATAAAAGTGACCATCTCGACCACCACACATATCGCACACATTCCACACATAAGATTGAGTTGGTGCACATACTCGCTCTCGAAAATATTTTGATAATTTTGCCATGGGTGATTTTCTCCTCAATATGCATAAGGAGGATCAAAGTAGAATTACCAAAATCAAAACTCTCATAATTTTAAGATTCCATGTCTCTCAAGTCAAAAAAAAAAAAATCAAATACAAGGAAAAAAAGAAGTTCAAACTTGCAACCTAAAAATATGTACACCTATAGTTTATCCTTGTTCCCCGGCAACGACGCCAAAATTTGATCATGCACAACTATGCCTTATAAAAAAAGACTAAGAGATCGTTGCAAATATAATCCGGTTTATAAGTCTGGAGTCGAATCCCACAGAGAACTAAGGTTTAGATACAACGGTTCACTATCACCAAGAAGACAAGCTTGAACAATTCCTAACTTATAGATAATAAGATTCTTGTGTTTAGCTAATGAACTAAAAAATTAAAATAGTAAATCAACAAATAAAGATACAAAGGGTTAGAGAGAAGATTAAGGACGTCTAGAGTTATGATTTCCCCTATTGTCGGAATCCTTCCAGCTACGTTTTCTATAAATTCACCTAAGTATTCTCTACCGATCATGAGCACTCTGATTGTTGTAACTCTTTCCCGATTAATTATCACAATTTACTAGATATATTCTCCCTAATTATGCTAGCTGACATTAAGTACGGCTTACTCGGGTCGCACCCAAGGTTTTGTTATCCCTAATCTCACTTTTAAACCTTCCATATTGATCCCTCATATACGTTATGAGTGATGTTATTCAACAACTACCTAAATATGCACTCTCTCCCGAGTAATACATAAGTACTAAGTAGGCACAATCAATTGAGAGATCTTCAACCAACCATAATAATAACGTAGTTGAACAAATAGAGAAAATAATACAGCAAATCTATATTAACGTAATAGAAAAATCATCCTCCAATAGGCTCTATCAAAACCCTAGATAATAAATTAGCTATTCATCAAAGTATGCATAAATACAATACTAAAATGCATAACCAATAATGAAAATAGGAAGAAGGAAGTGAAAAACTCGTAGAAGAATTCTCCGCCTTGCTCCTAGTGTGTTCTTGCCTCCTCGGGTCTAAATTATGTCAAAAGTATGCCCCCTTCCTTCTCAAAATAGCGTTTTTACATGTATTTATAACAAATAGGGTCGGGCCCAGACAAAATATCTTTTCCTGCACGAAATAGGACAAACACTCTATAAAATATGCACTATCGCGCCGCATGGGGCGACGCGCCATGCGGTGTGCTTGTGGGAAAGTTCAAAGAGCTGATTCTAACATGCTGCAGGAATATTTCACAGGCGCGCCGCGATAATGGGAATTCGCGAAAATGCAAAACATGAAAGTTGTAGACCATTCGAATAGTTTTCCAACGATATATTATGGAACCCAAACGGAGTTATAGTTATGCGCATTTTACTAGACAATGTGCCGTATGCCCGCTCGATTCTTCGTTTCGTTCTTAACTATCATCCGTTTATCCTCGAACACGATCCCGGCTTGATTCCTTGTACTTTTACTCACAAAGCTCCAAATCACTTGAATTCATTCCATAATATCTACATAGCTTGGAATCACTCCTACACGGCATAAAATACACAATTAGTACAAAACACTAGCGATTAAAATTTAAACTCAATTAAAGTGCAGTAAGTAAAAGTGTAATAAGCGACTAAAATACATAATTATAACCTATCATCAACCTGCTAGATATTCAACGACTAAATTTAAGAAAAAGAATGTGCAAAACGTGGGGTGTGTGAAATATTGATCAAGGATACGTTACAAATTTGGATCCCCACATTGTAATTTCTTTATTAGCATTGACGCGCATTCCTTGCCTGATTTTTTAATCAATCATGTGAACATGAAAAAGAAAAAATTAATCGTTTCAACGTCGTCTCGACTTTAATTTTTTTTAGGGTAAAAAAGAGGTAATTCACCTCTGGCGCATTTTACTGGCCCTTCTAAGTTCAAGTTGAAAAAACGTAGTCTTTTTATTTTTTACTTTTACAAAAATGTTAAAATAAAAATGTGAACCATGTCAAATGTTTCAGACACCCTCATACAAATTTTATAATATCGTTTAAAAACTTATACTCCGTCCATTTCAATCTGTGTGATGGAGTTTAATTTGACATGAACCTTAAGAAGGAGAAAGAATCTTTTTGAAATGTATTGTCTTAAATTTCTCATGTCATTTTTGTTATAAAAGCATATCATTAAAGATAATTGAAAATTAAATTATTTTCAGATATATAAAAATGTCTCTTTTTTTATATATATATATATATATAATTTGAAGAAAAAAAATAGCGTCAAAGAAAATGATACAGATGTAACAAAAGATGGAAGAATTCTTTAGGACAGTAGTTGGCCCGTTAAAAGTGAGAAAGGTCAAGATAGAAAATTAGAAGTCATTTTTTTCAAATTGGAATTTAAGTAATATCAATCGAATCTCGATGGTTAAACTGTAACTTCAATCTACAAAATAAAATTTAAATTAAAGTTAACAAATCCCATATTAATATCTGTAAGATTATGTCAAACATATCGAGGTATATATATCAAAACAGAAAAAAGGGCATTATATACACAATATTAGTTAATCAAAATAGCAGGATAAGTGTTGGAGTCATAGAAGTAAACGTGCAAATCATGCTAAAAGGAAGATCTTAAAATCATATAATAATATAGTTCCTCCGATTTGAACCTATTTTCTTTTTGGTCGGTAAATATTTAACATATTTTATATCAAAAGTTTAAAAGTATTTTTTTTTTCTTAATATCCGTGTTCAATTAAATGAGTTCAGGTACGGAGGGAACATATAGCTATTTTTGCAAGGCGAGCTAAAATTGAGGTCCAGTTCTACTATGTACATTACTAAATTATGTGACCCTTCAATATTAATAAAGACAGGAAAAATAAAAATAGTACAAATCATGTCACCCACTAATATTGATGTGATCTATTAAATAGTAACCATTCAATAACCACTCCAATTTGCTAGAAAGATAAAGAGAGTAACAGAGAAAGCTCAAGAGAAGACATGGGAATAGCAGCTCACTTCAACCATTTCTGGTTCCTTCTCTTCATCCTCTTCTTCTCTTTCTCCATCTCCTCCATCTCGGGATCCGTAAGTTACCTATCTCTAATCTCAATAACACCTTTCTTTTGTTTGGTGGGGGGGGGGG